>MU696561.1:49694-101376 GCA_026770625.1 Nicotiana glauca | reverse complement strand
GTCCTACCAGAAACAGGAATAAAGGCAAAATGGGAGATACAAGCGCTAGGAAGGAACTTGAGGAAACTTCTCAGAACACTGCAATCACTAAGGAAACTGCTGCTCATCTGGAGCAAACTTTGCTAAGATTCCGAGAGGAGCTAGACCAAGTCAGAAATTTAGCAAGCCTGTCAATCACTCTTTCCGCTCCTGATGTCAACACTCAAAATCCTGCACCGCCACAAAATATCCCACAACCGCCAGTGCAATCTACTCACAATACTCCACTGCACATTCCTGAGCCACAAAACACTACAAGCAATCATAACACCCCCATCTTTGTGGACACTATACCTCACTACACCCAGCCCATCTCAGATGCACCCGAATCAGATGACAAAGACTCCCTCATTCAGAATTTAGCCGCTGAGCTCAAGAAATTGACTAGCCGGATCCAAGATGTTGAAGGTAGCAAAGGTGTTGAAGGTTTGAACTACGAAGATCTTTGTGTTCAGCCAGATGTTGAATTGCCGAAGGGATACAATCCTCCCAAGTTCGAAATGTTCAACGGTACAGGTGATCCCAGGGTCCACCTCAGAATGTATTGTGACAAGTTGGTAGGAGTTGGAAGGGATGAGAAAATCCGCATGAAGTTGTTCATGAGGAGCCTGAAGGGTGATGCGTTATCTTGGTACATTAGCCAAGACGCGAAGAAATGGACTAGTTGGGTGAGCATGGAATCTGACTTTATGGATCGATTCAGGTTCAACACTGAGAATGCACCAGATGTGTTCTATATTCAGAATCTCAAGAAGAAGCCTACAGAGACCTTTCACGAGTATGCTACTCGTTGGAGGTCAGAAGCTGCTAAGGTCAGGCCAGCCTTAGAGGAAGAACAAATGAACAGGTTTTTCGTCCGTGCTCAGGATCCACAGTATTATGAGAGGCTGATGTTAATAGAAGGCCAAAAGTTCTCCGACATCATCAAGTTGGGAGAAAGGATCGAAGAAGGCATCAAAAATGGTATGGTCACTAACCTTGAGGCATTGCAAGCTACCAACAAGGCCTTACAGTCAGGTGGCTCATCAAAGAAAAAGGACGTGAATTCCGTAATGGCTGCGCAAAGAAACAACTCCCCTATGAAATACCAAAACTATCCCTCAGCTTCACTCACATATCAGCCTACCCCAAACTACCAAGCACCATCGCCCACTTACCAAATTCCACCAACTACATACCAATCACCTCCACCACCCACATATCAACCCACTTCACCAAGATATTCCCAACCTGCACCAGTGTACCAAGCATATAACTACCCGTCACCACCTACTCGCCAAAACTTTCCTCGACCTAGACCAAGCTTCGACCGCAAACCTCCTACACAATATACTTCCATAGCCGAGCCAATTGACCAACTGTATGAAAAACTCAAAGCAGCCGGTTACGTTACCCCCATCCCAGCCGTGATGCCCGAAAACCCTTCTCAATGGATCAACCCAAACAAAACTTGCGCATACCATTCTGGGATGAAAGGCCATACCATTGATGAACGTCGCTCGTTGAAGAATAAGATTCAGAACCTGATCGACAACAAAATTATTGTAGCAAAGGAGCCCGTTCCCAATGTCCGTAACAACCCCCTTCCTGACCACAAGGGTAGAGGTATCCATATGATTGAGATTGAAGACGATTGGGACCCCAAAGGGTCAATTGGTCTGATAGCAGAAGGAGACGAACCTAAGAAGCCAGCAGTTACTCTTAATCCCATTGTTGTTCAGGTTCAGCCCTCCGAGGGCGATGTGGTAAATGTGTCTGTGCCACTCAAGTTTAAAGCACCCTCTGCAGAGGCTCCAAAACCAATCGAAGTGGAGTTCGGGGTTCCAAAAGCACCCGCACCGTTTGAAGTTACCATGTTACCTAGAGTACCAATTCCAATCACCATGACGGATATAACCCCGTTCAAGACAAATGCTATACCTTGGGACTATACCGCTGAGGCCAGGAGGAAAGGAAAGACGTACACTGGGGAAGCAACTGCTGCACAAGGCATGACTAGAACAGGTAGGGTGTACACCCCAGAACATTTAGCTGAGTCCAGGAAGCAGGCCTCCGGGCAAGCTATTGAAACTGGACCCGATGACCTTTGGAGGAAGGTACAGGCCAAAGAGTACTCGATCGTTGAACAACTGAACAAGACGCCAGCACAGATTTCCATTCTGGCTCTTCTACAAAGCTACGAGGCATATAAAAATGCCTTAATGAAAATACTGAGTGAAGCGTATGTTCCCAGCAACATAACAGGAGGCGAAATGGCAAACATGGTGGGGCAGGTACTGGAAAGCCATAAGATCACTTTCCACAAAGATGAACTACCGCCAGAAGGGCTTGGTCATAACAAAGCGTTGCACATCACTGCGCAATGCGAGGATTACTTCATCACCAGGATTCTAGTCGACCGGGGATCCAGCCTCAACATATGCCCATTGGTGACTCTCAGGACATTGGGTAAACGGTTGCACGAGATCAAAGATGGGGCTATCAGCGTCAAAGCTTTTGATGGATCTCAAAGGTCCACCATTGGAGAAATTAGCTTATGTCTGCAAATGGGACCCACTGGGTTCGATGTTGATTTCCAAGTCATTGACGTACCTGCGTCCTATAATTTATTGCTGGGGCGACCCTGGATCCATGCTGCTGGAGCCGTGGCATCAAATTTGCATCAGGCTGTGAAATTCGAATGGAATCATCAGGAGGTAATCATCCATGGTGACGGTAGCAACCCCATATATAGTCGCCAGGCCATTCCAATGATCGGAGGAAGAAGGAGAATAGGTGGAGAAACATATCATCACATCGAGCGAGTCAACTCCATAGACAAAGACAAGTGGTGGGATACAAAAATTGAGAGCATTCTGAATTGGAATGGATATGAGCCCGGAAAAGGACTCGGCAAAAAGCTCCAAGGCATCACCAAACCCATCCAGTTGAAAAAGCATGGAACTACTTTCGGCTTGGGATATGAATACACCTGGGATGAGTTCAACAACTGGTCGCCACCATGTCGCGGTCCCTACTACCCATTGAAGTACCCGCTACCTCAGTTGGAGCAGACCTTTCAGCCGGCCGACGTCATGTATGGATCAGAGGAAGATGAAGCACCGGCAGCAATGAAGAACCTGTTTCTGGAAGATGACATGGACTGTTGTGTTATTTTCGAGGAGGAGGGGGAGGAAGGCCCTTCCATTCAAGCGGTGAACCAGGGTGAATACCTCACCAATTGGTCAGTCAGGACCACCAGTGCCCGCAGAGCTTCGGGGTAGCAAGGCTAAACGACGCAGTATACATCGCATTTTTTTCTGCATTGTCTTTACTTTCGAAAAGAGCTCCAATGTTTCAAACAATTATGAATTTAATCAAAAGCATTTTTAGTTTATCTTTATATCTCGCTCTTATTACTTTTCTCTATCATTTACTTTATTTTACACAGCATTACCATTACATATCTTGATGATGAACCAACGACTGTAACTTGCAACGAGGCTATGCAACAAACGGACATAGATTCAGAAGAGGACGAAATACCAGAAGAGATTGTCAGGGAGATCGAGAAATTTGAGAATAAGCCTAAGTCCAACTTAGACGAAACTGAGGTCATTAATGTGGGAGACGCAGAAAATGTCAAGGAAACACGTATCAGCGTACACTTGTCACCGTCAGAAAAGAAAGAGTATACAGAGTTCCTGAAAGAATATGAGGACATATTCGCCTGGTCGTATGATGATATGACCGGCCTCAGCACATCCATTGTGGCCCATAAGCTGCTGACAGATCCAGCATGCCCACCGGTCAAATAGAAACTCAGGAAGTTCAAGCCAGACATGAGTTTGAAAATCAAAGAAGAGGTCACCAAGCAGGTCAAAGCCAGGGTTCTCCGAGTGGTAGAGTATCCGACATGGTTAGCCAACATTGTGCCGGTACCAAAGAAGGATGGGAAGGTTAGGGTCTTTGTCGACTACCGGGATCTCAATAGGGCCAATCCCAAGGACGATTTCCCTTTGCCAAATATACACATACTGATTGACAATTGCGCCAAGCATGAGCTACAGTCATTCATTGATTGTTTTGCTGGATACCACCAGATATGGATGGATGAAGAAAATGCAAAGAAAATTGCATTCATTATGCCGTGGGGAATGTACTGTTACAGAATGATGTCGTTCGGTTTAAAGAATGCCGGTGCTACCTACATGAGGGACATGACCACTATCTTTCATGACATGATACATAAAGAAATCAAAGTGTATGTAGACGACATCATCATCAAATCCAAGAAAGCTGCAGATCACATGGGAGATTTGAGAAAATTCTTCAATAGGCTGAGGAGGTACAACTTAAAACTGAATCCCGCCAAGTGTGCATTCAGGGTTCCCGCTGGAAAATTATTGGGCTTCATTGTGAGTCGCCGGGGAATATAATTGGACCCGTTAAAGGTCAAAGCCATTCAAGAGTTTCCACCACCAAAGAACAAGAAGGACGTGATGAGTCTTCTAGGGAGACTCAACTATATCAGCCGGTTCATAGCTCAGTCCACTGTCATTTGTGAACCCATCTTCAAGATGCTAAAGAAGGATGCCGCCACTAAATGGACTGATGATTGTCAAAAGGCTTTTGATAGAATTAAGGAATACTTGTCAACGCCGCCAGTCTTGGTTCCTCCCGAGCCAGGAAGACCCCTGTTGCTTTATCTCACAGTATTAGACGGAATGTTTGGGTGTGTTTTGGGACAACATGATGAAACCGGAAGAAAAGAGCAAGCCATCTATTACCTCAGCAAGAAGTTTACACCGTATGAGGCCCGGTATTCCTTATTAGAACGCACTTGTTGTGCTCTGACTTGGGTAGCTCAGAAATTGAGGCATTACTTCTATGCCTACACAACCTATCTCATATCCAGAATGGACCCATTAAAATATATCTTTCAGAAGCCCATGCCTACCGGCAAGCTTGCCAAATGGCAGATCTTGTTAAGTGAGTTCGACATTGTCTATGTTACCCAGAAGGCGGTTAAAGGGAAAGCCCTGGCAGATCATCCCGCCGAGAATCCTGTAGGAGGAGAATACGAACCTCTAAAGACGTATTTTCCTGATGAACAAGTAGCCTTCATAGGAGAAGACATTGCAGAATCCTATGACAGTTGGAGGATGTTTTTCGACGGACCCGCGAATTTCAAAGGAGTTGGTATAGGAGCAGTCTTGGTATCAGAAACCGGCCAGCATTACCCAGTGTCCGTCAAGCTCAGATTCCCATGCACCAACAATATGGCCGAATGCGAAGCCTGCATCCTGGGGCTCAAACTAGCGATATATATGAACATTCAGGAATTACTAGTGATCGGAGACTCGGACTTACTCATACATCAGGTTCGCGAAGAATGGGCAACCAAGAATTCCAAAATACTCCCTTATCTGCATCATGTACAAGAGTTGAGGAAAAGATTCAGAAAGACAGAATTCCAGCATGTTCCCAGAATACAGAATGAGTTCGTCGATGCTTTATCCACATTGCCGTCTATGATCCAGTATCCCGACACCAACTTTATTGATCCCATCCAGTCAAGATCCACGATCAGCCAGCTTATTATGCTCATGTCGAGGAAGAAGCCGACGGGAAGCCTTGGTTCCATGATATCAGAGAATACTTGACAAAAGGAGAATACCAGAACTTGCCAATGCTACGTAGAAAAGGACGCTTCGGAGATTGTCCAACAACTTCTTTCACAGTGGAGGAATCCTATATAGGAGGACTCCCGATCTGGGATTATTAAGATGTGTCGAGGCGAGAGAAGCAACCAAATTGCTGGAGGAAGTGCACGCAGGGACATGCGGACCGCACATGAATGGTTTCATTTTGGCAAAGAAGATACTCCGAGCAGGGTATTTTTGGATGATTATGGAAACGGATTGCATCCAGTATGTCCGGAAATGCCACCGTTGTCAAATACATGCAGATATGATAAAGGTACCTCCAAATGAGCTTACCGCAACAAGCTTGCCATGGCCGTTCGCCGCTTGGGGAATGGATGTCATTGGACCAATCGAACCTGCCGCGTCAAACGGGCACAGGTTCATCTTAGTGGCGATTGATTACTTTACTAAATGGGTTGAGGCAGCATCTTACAAGGCAGTCACCAAGAAGGTGGTAACAGATTTCGTCCGTGACCGTATGGTTTGCAGGTTCGGGATTCCAGACTCAATTATCACCGATAATGGTTCTAATCTCAACGACCTGATGAAGGCAATATGTGAAAGATTCAAGATTAAACACAAGAACTCTACGGCTTATAGACCTCAGATGAATGGAGCTGTAGAAGCAGCCAATAAGAATATCAAGAAAATACTAAGGAAGATGATCGAAAAGCACAAGCAGTGGCATGAGAAGTTTGCATTCGCCTTACTAGGTTATCGTACCACGGTCCGCACATCAACCGGGGCCACTCCCTACATGCTGGTTTATGGTACAGAAGCAGTCATCCCCGACGAGGTAGAGATTCCCTCCTTGAGGGTCATACAAGAAGCAGAGCTAGATGATACAGAATGGGTCAAAAGTCGCTACGAGCAGCTAGCTCTCATTGACGGAAAGAGAATGAACGCTGTCTGTCACGGTCAGCTATACCAGAACAGAATGCCAGAGCCTTCAACAAGAGAGTCAAGCCGAGGAAATTCTTGCCAAGACAGTTGGTATTAAAGAAAATATTTCCGCATCAAGAAGAAGACAAGGGGAAATTCTCTCCCAATTGGCAGGGTCCGTACATGGTTCATCGAGTTTTAACTGGGGGAGCCCTCATTCTCGCAGAAATGGACGGAGAAGTTTGGCCAAAGCCTATCAACTCAGACGCAGTGAAAAGATACTACATTTGATCATATTCTTTTCTTTCATGATGTATTTTTGAACTACTCCTGACCTGATTCCCGTTTAAGAGGGGATACGTAGGCAGCCCTACGGGTTCGGTCACATCTTAATAAAATTTCCATCTTTCCCCCGCAATTGGAACTGGGACAGAATTTTGAGGAGGACCCTCAAAATTCCGAAGTAAGAATTTCAGTCTTTTCATCAGCACCAACCCAGTAAACTAGGGCAGAATTTTGAGGAGGACCCTCAAAATTCTGAATTCGATCCGCGTTCAGTTATTTAGCACAGCCGTCAGCAGCTCCAGCCCAGTAAATTGGGGCAGAATTTTGAGGAGGACCCTCAAAATTCCGGAACAAGCAAGGTTGTCGTGTCTTGAACCACGTTGCAGTTGTTGGTTCATCCAAAATAAAACCGTTTTCAAATTTGCACTTACATTATATTTACTAAGTCATGCATAAGCATCATTTGCATCACCATCGTTTAGCAACGCTACCCCAACGATACGCGACGTCAAGATCCAGGGACTACGAACTAACCTTTCCCCTTTACAGAACTCACAATTTTTCTTTGAATGCAGGCACCCCAGGGCACGAATTATTGAACACATTCACACACTCGCGCATTTCAGGGATAAGGAACAATCGCTCAGCCGCCCATTCACAAAGTCACTATCCACACTCAACGTTCCCCAGTAGCCCTAATATCACAACCGTCTATCAGCTAAGGAAACTCACTACTATTCGTCCTTTTACATTTCTGCATAAGGCTACTCTCTGCCTTCCAAGGTTAAGCTCTACCTCCATACTGCATAAGGCTACTATCTGCCTTCCGAGACTAAGCATTGTCTCCATCCTGCATTCTGCATAAGGCTACTATCTGCCTTCCGAGACTAAGCATTGTCTCCATCCTGCATTCTGCATAAGGCTACTAGCTGCCTTCCGAGAATAAGCATTGTCTCCACCCTGCATTTTGCATAAGGCTATTCTCTGCCTTTCGAGACTAAGCTCTGTCTCCATCTTGCATTTTTTGCATAAGGCTACTCTCTGCCTTCCGAGGTTAAGCTCTACCTCCATACTGCATAAGGCTACTATCTACCTTCCGAGGTCAAGCTCTACCTCCATCCTGCATTTTACATAAGGCTATTCTCTACCTTTCGATACTAAGCTCTATCTCCATCTTGCATTTTTTGCATAAGGCTACTCTCTACCTTCCGAGGTTAAGCTCTACCTCTATACTGCATAAGGCTACTATCTGCCTTCTGAGGTCAAGCTCTACCTCCATCCTGCATAAGGCTACCTATCTGCCTTTCGAGACTAAGCTCTGTCTCCATCTGCATTGCATAAGGCTACTTATCTGCCTTTCCGAAGCTAAACATTGTCTCCATCCTGCATGGCTGAAATATCGCCGCCTTATTTTTCGACTAGCTGAGACATCGCCACCTGCATTTTAAATTTTCGACTGGCTGAAACATCGCCACCTGCATTTTAAATTTTCGTTCGGCTGAAATATCGCCACCCTTTGCATTCATTTGGCTGAAAGATCGCCAACTTGTTTAAAGGCATCATAGTTCGGAGGCACCATCTGCATAGCCCGAGAACATCATTTCATGGCATGCGAACCCTTACTTTTACGCTCTTCATGGCCCAGGACATCATAGTCTGAGGACGTCATCCTAACCTTCCAAAGACAAGCATTCATGGTCTAACGGGAACTTGCATCACGTTTAAATTAGCAACTGGTGGTGGTGGTGGTGGGATTTGTTTTGGTGGTGGAGGAGGTGGTGGTGTTTGAGAAGTGGTTGCATAATATGGTGGATATGTAGGGTAGACAGGGGAAAAATTTATGGTGGGAGGATCTTGTGTTTGAACTGGTGGAGGAACATAGGCGGGATTGGCAGGATATGCAGGTAAGGGTTGTCCTTTCGCCCAGGCCTGGTACATTTCGGCCATTTGTTGCTTCAGCTTGTAAATTTCCTCCTTCATAGCATTCACATCCACTATTTCTTCATCCCTAGCCCGGTCAACAATTGTAGATTCAATCTCTTGGCTAATCATTTTTGATATATCTTTGGAACGGGTATTGTACGGATGAGTTGCCAGAATGCCAGCTAGTTAAAACCACCTGTCTGGACTCAACAACAACAACGTTCATTAGTGGTTAGGGCATTATCAATCAAATAATTGCACATTGGGAGCATAGATTCACTTAAACAATTTTGCTCGGCCATATGCGTCATCCCGGCTTTCTTAATTATGGCTTTTCTTTTATTCTTGCCTTTTTTCCTTTGCTTCGCCAATTCTTTTATTGTGGCTTTTCCCTCTTTCTTTTTCTTTTCATTTTTCCATTTTCATTTTTCTTTTGTTTTTCACTATTCTTTTGACTTGTATTTATATGATTATTATCGGTCCTATAAAATTGCCTATTACGACTGTGTTTGAAAAACCAAAACAAAAATGCAAATACAATTTTTTTGGGAATTTTCAGATTTATTAATGGCCAACACATCTATTACAATGACAGACTCTAAATGACAAACCAACCTACGAACTTCTTAACAACTATTTGAAATGAAATGCAAACTACCTAAAAATAAAAATACAGACTCAAATGATTGACCCAATGCAATACAGACTCATGAATACATTAAAGCTCCTGGTGTCTGCGGGACATCGTTCGGTCTCGCCGCGGGCCTATATGCAAGTCCCCCTTGGAGTCTGTCTAGGTCGCCCATTATCTGTTTCACGAATATCATCACTGAGGCAAAAAATGTAGTTTGGGTCATGTTCTCACATATTTGGCACTTCCGGGTGATATAATGAGCAATATCGAGAATTCTTTCTCTAATTATCCCTTTTTCCTGAAGCAACCGCCCAATTTGTTCAGCCCGGGCCTCCAAAGTCTGTTGATTTTTCTCCTGAAGTTGTTGCAAATCTATCTCTAATTGTGCTAAAGCTGTATAGCAATGTTCCCTTTCAACACTGAACTCTTTTGCTTGTTTGCTCATTTTGACATCTGCAGTAATGACCTTTTTCCTCAACCTGGCGACCTCAATATCCTGCTCTTCCCTTAGCTGTTGAACCATACGGGCCCGTTCCTCTGCATTCTTAACCAACTGTCTTCGAACCCCAGCTAGTTCTTTTTCTGCTTTGTTAAGGTCGAAACTGTAGTCATTCACTTTTTGCCGTAGATTGTCTATCAACTTTGCATCTCGGGCATTTCTGACACGGGTTTCAGCTGCTATCTTCATTTTCTGAATTTGAGCTTGTAATGCCTCATTCTCTTTGGCCAATTGCTTTTTCTCACCCTCGTCAGCTGCTGCTTGCACACTATTTTCAAATTTGAGGTCTTGGACCTGTTTTTCCAACATGCTGATCTTTGCCCTGTACTCATTTTCTTTAGCTAACCAATCCCATTGCTCTCTTGATGACTCAACAAATTCTTAGATGTGAGGTCTTTTAGATGGCCTTTCATTCTCGTATTCTCTCCTATACCAAGCGGAATAGCCGGGTGACACTTCGCCTTTAGCCCGATCCCTTACGCAAGTATCTGATTTTAAGCATTGGCATTCATTCCAAATCTGGCGGACTTTTGCTTCAGGAAATTGTCCGTCGGGACTAATCTCAACTACTTGAGTACTGAGGTCACCATCTTTTGGTACTATCTGGCATCTTCCGAGTTGCCGTAAGATGCAATATGGAGCATAGGGTTGAATACTTTTAAGCCCCATTAAGAGAAAATGCGACCTTTCCGCTGGCATGTATATGATTTCATTAACAGGTAGCCACCCGAGCGTCCATTCTATTTGGCTAGCAGTGAGAGATCGGAAATATGTTGTCCAACCCTTAAATCACTCTGGCAATTTGACCCCTTTAATCCTCGTGTAGAATTCTTCTATGCATGTTTTTTCTGGAGACCCATAGCTCAAAAACTGAGGACGATGGCACAAGTGCTCGATCATCCACATTTGTAATAATAAATTGCATCCTTCGAAGAAATCTACTCCGGCTTTGCAGGCTGTGAGGGCACGAAAGATATCGGCTAATACCATAGGTGCCAGAGTACTATTAGCTTGAGTGAGGAGGGCGCTGACAATTCCGGCTATTCTTATATCAATGTTCCCGTCTTTCCTTGGAAACACTATCAGACCCAGAAAAGCTACCATAAAAGCAAAACGTCTATGCTCCTCCCATTTTGTGCGGTTTGCTTTGCTACAAATCTTGTTCCCTAGGTTGTTAAAACCCCCGATATGGCCATATCTGTGATACATGAAATTCATAGTACAAAAACCATTTTCCAAATCTTCATTATGGACAGTCCGGGCTATTTTCAAGGAGTCTAGAAATCTGTGAGCGGTCACCGCTCTTGGAGCAACTGGGTATTTGTCCTTCAAAGGAACCTCATTTTTCCCAATGTAGCCAGCAACCTCCTCTAATGTCGGGGTAAGCTCAAAATCCGAAAAATGAAACACGTTGTGTGCCGGATTCCAACAGGTAACTAGTGCTCTGATAATATTCCCTCGAGGCACAATATCGAGTAAACCGGTAAGCCCCTTCAAATATTTCTTGACTTCATCTTGTCCTTCTTCACCCAGATCATTCCACTATAGACGTAACTCCAAAGGGATTTTATTCATGATTGAAAAAGGTTTATTTTGGATTGTGCTCATCCTGCACATTTATTAAGGTGATTTTAATCACTTATTATGACCTAAAAAAGAAAAAGACATATATATTTTTTCACAATTCTAATTTCCAAAAACAAAGCCCGATTTCACAGATACGGCCTTTCAACACTTCAAAAGAAGATTTTAAGGTTGTGCCCGCAAACCATTTTAAAAGGACTCAAAGTGGCTGTTCTTGCAAAATTGGCCTTCCGGCGCCCTTTCGGGACATTCAGCTATTTTGACAAAACGGTATCACTTGATTTATTTATGACAAAAATTTTGATATTTTTGGCTATGTTTGCAAAAGAAGTGGTTGGACCCGTCAAGGGTTGCCTACGTATCTCACCGTGGCGAGAATCAAACTAGTGTAGTTCGGTCAAACTATTTTAAAACAAACCATTTTTTCATTTCTAATTTTTTGGCAAAAAACAAATAACCAAACTATTTTTTGAAAGCAAAAATTTTCATTTCTATTTTTATTGGCAAAACAAACTATATATTTTTTTTTTAATTTTTTTGAAAACAAGACAAAATAATAATTTATTTATTTTCAATAACCTCAAGAATAAAAACCCTTTTTTTTTCTTTTCCTTTGCTTTAGTTTAAAAATGAATTATTAAAAATCAAAACCTTTCTATTTTTCAACTCCCCTTTTTTACAAAATTTCAACAGAGTTTCGACAGTATTTGGGTATAGGTTTTTTTCTAAAATTAAACAATTATTATTATTTTCTTTTTTTTTCTCTTTTTCTCAATTTCACAAATTTTTTTTTTAACCGGTCAGCATGATGGCCCGAGACAAGTAAATGCAACACGTAATCATGATGGTCTTTTCATATTTGGTTACCTGTCCTAGACGGACCCAACCCCTGTGTTGGGTCTCCTAAGTTATACGTGATGCAAATAAACGTCCCTATTCTAAGTTCAAAACCTGGTTATATGTTCTAGACTGTGTACCCGAGCGGACAACACGAGTCGAGGAGGGGGCTACGTACTGGGGACCCGCGGGATCGTCCGGCTTAGTAACTTGTTCGGCCTCTTTCTTATTTTAGGTATGACACTAACAGAATAGGGAGTCTCAACCAGTAAGCACATCCCCGGAGGTGAGAAGAGAAGGGTTTTCGGCACAGTTTTATATACAATTCAAATAATATCAAAGCGGCAAACATTTAGCACATTAATCATGAACATATAGGGAAATCAGATATAAACAAATACAACAATTATTCCGAGCTCGAATTCTTAAACCCTGAACCAAAGTTCTGGGTTTGCGTCCCCAGCAGAGTCGCCGGAGCTGTCACACCTCCTTTTTACGAGTTTATACACCCGTGAGGGGTATAATAAAAGGAGTTTTTCCACTTAAAGGACAATCGGAACGGAATTTATTATTTTTTATTCAGATTCGCCGCTTGGGAGATTAATGGTGTCCCAAGTCACCGATTTAATCCCGAACCGAGGAAAATATTGACTCTGTTAATAGTTCGCGAACCAGAAATCCGGATAAGGAATTCTGTTAACCCGAGAGAAGGTGTTAGGCATTTCCGGATTCCGTGGTTCTAGCACGGTCGCTCAACTGTTGTATTTGATTTTATCTGATTTCAGTACATGTTCTTGCTTAAATGTGCCTTTATTAATAATCTGCTTTTATTATATTTATTATTTATTTTACAAGAATTACAACATCGTGAAAATGTATCTCAAACCACGCCGTACCAGTACGCCCGTGGCTTTTAACACATTTTGACTTCGTTGAGATTTGGATTTGGGTCACATAAATGTGCACCCGTATTTAGGAGAGTAATATTATTAACACTCGCGCCTAAAGCAACTACGCGTTTATTAACTTTGGGGAAGACCGTGAAATTTGCTAAACGGTCCTCCCGATTTCTAGTATTTTTTGTATTGTAATTATTGAGGGCCCCGCCTTTGATATTTAATTGGGCGAGGCTCGTCTCATCATTTATTAAAAGGCCAACTTAAGAATGACTAATATTTTTCTATTTATCAATCGTCTTTAAAAGAAGAAAACTTAGTTAATTTGCATTGAATCAAATCAAGCAAAATCAAGCCTAAATTTTAACGGTCCAAACTCAGCCAACGAGTTGGACCATAGGATGGGCTTCAAGACAGCCCAATTATTAAGCATAGCATGAAAGACAAAAGCCCAGGTAACAGCTGATACTCATCCTGGGATCGAATCCCCACTGGTTCGTGTGTAGTTTAAGCTCACGCAGTCAATCCAATTGCTGACCTAAGATCGAGCCCCCTTACTCTCTGATTTTTTGTAATTATTACTGGGGAATTTCCAAATAAAAAAAAACCATTCATTGCGTGAAAAGCCTATTGGAATACCTGTTTACAATCAATGATCTTAACTTACCAATTTGAAAACTCTAAAAATCAATTTATCAGATCTGACCACTGAATGTACAACCACAATCTAATAGTAATTAATTACTAAAAAAAACTTTTATCAAATATTTTATCGTATGCTCATAACTACCACATCAAATCAAACATTCCCTATAATACATCATACTACAAATGATATAATACTACAGCCTTCAATTTCAAATGTTAACAGTCTAAATGGTTTTTTTTAAAGATGCTATTCACAGTCCATGAGCAAAACTAACAGTCAAATGACATTCAACAATTTAGTGGTGAACACAAGGCAGATTTGCACATAAACAAACACGTCTAATATCTAATTAACTATTGACATATTAGATCCAACAGGAGATGACTTCCAGAATGCAGAGAAGTGAATACTTTATAGCCTTTCTTCCTTAATTACATCAGATCAGAATTGAGATTGTGTACCTGGCAATAAAAGGTAATGAATAAGAAGAAATGATCAGCAATCAGTAATGCTAGCAAACCACAGCAACTCAGGACTCAATCCAATATCACAAGAGTAATCAACAGCTCCAAATAACAAACCCAGTATTTCAGGAATTGTTCAAAACTCAAATCAAATCAAAACACCCTTAATTGGCTCCTTATGCGTCAAACTCAACCAAATCAGTACCAAAATTCAAAACTAATCACTCAAACTTGAAAGTGAGCTAACATTACTAATGGAACTGTACTATTCTAGAATTTCACTGCATTTTTCAGTTTTTGTATTATTTTGGAAATCACTATTGTCTTTTTTTTTTTTGGAATTTTCTGTATAGGACTAGGCAGAATTTTTAGCTAGAAAATTGAAATTTGGATTGAAATTTGAAAAGCATTAATAATGGCCAGAAAACAGAAGACTCTCACAAGGCAATTGAGATGTCATTTTATAGGCAAAGATGAGGGCAACCCTCAATTTCTATTTACACTATTGGTCCTTCCTTTTTTATTCAATTTAGTCCTCTAATTCTTAACTTGTTACTCAAGTAAGTATCCTAAGTTAATGAAATATGCATTTAAACACTATTCTAGAAGGTCCTGGCATATTCTACCAAATTCTACCTACCCCAAATACCTAAACTAACCTTGTATTTAAACTATATCTACAGCTATAACCAAATAGATCCCTAAACTCTAATTTACCACATTGAAGAACAATCATTGAGCAAATTGCCATTATCAAAACTGAACCAACTTCTACTGATCTAACAATTAATTACTTGAACTAATTAGGTTAGCATTTAACGATTAACAGAACATGAAACAATCAAACTAGAATTAAACTATACTAAAGAGCAAACAAAAATCAAATCACTGTTAATATTGAATCAAACCACAACTAATCAGAATTTTACGAACTTATTTATTATTCTAATTAGACGAAGAATCAGAGAAGACAAAAAAAAATGACGACTCACGACTTTACTGGTCACTTGACTGTCCAACCTCGGCACTCAAATGATCCCTTATAACACTGAAAATCTTGAGAAGAAGATGAGGAGAACCCCATGGAACCAATTTATGCAAATTTGATGAAATCGAGACTCGCCGGAAAATCTTCAAATCTAAATTCGATCCGTTCCGGTTATATTTGAGACCCAGGGTCCTAGAGGGTGTGTAGAGGAGGCCAGGGTGGTTTTGTGGTGTTAATTTGGGGCTGCTTGGCATATTTTGTATTTTGGTCAGAAAAATTGGATCGGATATTCGACGAGATTGGCTACGATTCGAAGGAAGCCAGTTTGATATTTGGAATGAGGAAGAGAAAGAGAATCTGGGGTGTAATTTTAGGACGGATTGGCCATGGCGGCGTTCACCGCCGGCGGTGATTCCGGCGGAGATGCAGAGATGGAAGCGACGAGGGACAGGGTACGAGGAAGGGAATGTTTGGTCTTCAGGGTTTTCATATCATTTTATCAGAAATGGGTGAATTATTTAGGGCCGTTGGATCAGGGAGAGTTAATGGCTGTGATTGATGGATGATCGAACGACGTCGTTTCATGGTCTGGGAACTGGACCGGGTGGGTGTGTTTGGGCCTGGACTGGTAGATGATTTTGGAAGAAGGGTCCGTTTGGGCTAATGAAATTGGCCCAAAAAATGCCTTGTTTTCTTTTGTTTTAAGACCAAACTAATTTCAAGAATTCTTCTTTTTATTCTCCTTTATTTCTTTTGTTTATTTTTCCTTTTGTATATATTTTTTACTTTTGACTTTACTAATTGCTAAATTTAAAACTTAAAATCAAATTAACACTAAACATTAAATTCCCTAATTAATTTCTAATTAAAAGAAAAATGCACACTAATAGCAATTTGAAATAAAATGCAACTTGGACCTTTTTTGTTATTTTCTTTACATTTTGTTCTAACAAATTAATACTAATTAATACTAAATTTTGAAATTAAGTCCCTAAATGCAAATGTATATTTTTGTATTTTTATTATCATGTACACATAAAAATGCAACCAATTAACACAAAATTTAACAAAAAATATAAAATAATAAAGAAGCCATTTATTTGGAATTTTTGGGAATAATTTGCTTAGGGAAAAAATCACGTGCTCACAATATAGACCTCGAGCTAGTAGGAATGGTGGATGTAGCGATGAAAAAACCCGCTAGCACGGTAGTCTCCTTGATTGTAGCTGAGATATATCGAGCTTTAACTAAGTGCCGAGAAGGGGAGAAATTCTTTCAAGGGTGTAATCTTTTGTTGCAAATGTGGATCCAAGAGCATTTATGCCATCGCACGGGATATATGAATTTTGGGTTAACTGGACTTAGTTGCATCAACGAGTTTGAAACCCAGGTTGCAGGCATCAAATTTCCCGAAGGTGTGGAGGCTTGGAAATCATGTTTGGGAGCTTTAAATGCGGATAAGGTTGAATGGGCTTATAGGTGTCTTCCCGCTACCGAGGTTATCTACACTTCAGCGGAAGTTCCTTATATTCTTCTAATGGGCATTCAGAGCATACAACCTTATGCATCTTACAGGGTTCTACGGCAATTTGGAAGGTTCCAAATGGTGCACAATGATGAGGATTTGACTGAACAAATTATTGAGTTGGGTCCCAAAGCTACTTTTCCAGAAGCAAAAATTTTGAGTTTATATCTTTGATTTCAAAAAATGGAATATTAGTTTAGTATTGATGTAATCATTTGTCATTAACGAAATTTGAAAATTCCCCAAAAATTGTAATTGTATTTTTGTTTTTGATTTTATTTGAACACATTTGTGATAGGCAATTTTATAGGATCGATAATAATCATATAAAAATATGAAATATAAATACGAATCAAAAGAATATTGAAAAACAAAAGGAAAAAATGAAAATGGAAAAGAATGAAAAGAAAAGAGAGGGAAAAACCACAACAAAAGAATTGGCGAAGCAAAGGAAAAAAGGCAAGAATAAAAGAAAAGCCATAATTGAGAAAGCCGGGATGATGCATGTGGCCGAGCAAAATTGTTTAAGTGCATCTGTGCTCCTAATGTGCGATTATTTGATTGATAATGCCCTAACCACTAATGAACGTTGTTGTTGTTGAGTCCAGACAGGTGGTTTTAGCTAGCTGGCATTCTAGCAACTCATCCGTACAATACCCGTTCCAAAGATATGTCGAAAATGATTAGCCAAGAGATTGAAGCCACAATTGTTGACCCGGCTAGGGATGAAGAAGTAGTGGATGTGAATGCTATGAAGGACGAAATGTACAAACTGAAGCAACAAATGGCTGAAATGTACCAGTCCTGGGCGAAAGGACAACCCTTACCTGCATACCCTGCCAATCCCGCCTATGTTTCTCCACCAGTTCAAACACAAGACCCTCCTACCGTAAATTCATTCCCTGCCTACCCTACATATCCACCATATTATGCAACTACTTCTCAAACACCACCACCTCCTCCACCACCAAAACAAATCCCACCACCACCACCACCAGTTGCTCCTGTGTATGTGGCTCCTCCACCGGCCACATTACACAAGTCTTCAAGTGAACCTCTGTTCCACACCCAAGACAACCACTACTATCCACCGGAACCTACTTTTAGACATTATGAGCCTTACCCTTACACTCCTCTCATTGATATATCCGAGGAAGAGAAACCTCCAAAGAACCCCGAACAGGAAGAAATGATTCATAAAGTAAAAAGTCTGGAACAGTCGTTCCGGAATATGCAGGGTCTTGGGGGGCAAGTAAGTGTGTCTTATAAAGACCTATGCCTATTTCTAGAAGTCCAATTGCCGGTGGGTTTTAAATTGCCAAAGTTCGATCTTTATGATGGTCATGGTGACCCCCGTGGCACACTTTAGAGGATTTTGTAGTAAAATGAGGGGCACCGGTGGAAAAGACGAATTGCTAATGGCATACTTCAGCCAGAGCCTCAGCGGGTCAGCTTTGGAGTGGTACAAGAGGCAGGACCATACCCGTTGGTATACTTGGGACGACTTAGCCCAGGCCTTTGCCAATCACTTTCAGTATAATTTGGAGATTGTTCCCGACCGACTCTTCTTGACAAAGATTGAAAAGAAGCCAGGGGAGAGCTTCAGGGAATATGATTCAGATGGAGAGAGCAGGCCGCCAGGGTCGATCCACCCATGAAAGAGGGTGAAATGGTGGATTACTTTTTGCAAGCTCTAGAGCCCACTTATTACGTCCATTTGGTGTCAGCTGTTGGAAAGACGTTCAATGAACTTGTTAAAATGGGAAGTATGGTAGAAGAGGCCTTAAAGTCTAATAAGATCATGAGCTACTCAGCAATAAAGGCTATAAACCAGGACATTCAGACAGGCACTAGAGGGGTTCTGGGAAAGAAGAAGTAGTTGTGGTAGAAGGTAGGACATGGTCCAGGGGTCCTTCCCCTTACTATCATCAACCCCGTCCACATCATCAACCTTACCCACCTGCACCATACGGCCCACCACAACATTATTATCCACCTCCTGTTCCCCATTTTTCAGTCCATCATGCCCAAACTTACCCTCAACCACAAGCACCATGGCGTGCACCCACTCCTCACAACACCTATCATACCCAAAATACATACCCACCTCCCAAAACATACAGAAATCCTGGTGGAACTGGCTTCCGCCCAAACCCTGCTGCCAGAAATGATAGATTGCAGAAGAAAAAGACTTTCACTCCGTTAGGAGAATCCTACACCAGCCTATTCCACAGGCTGAGGCAGCTTGGAGTTCTAAACCCTATTGAACCAAAAATCCCAAATCCACCACCAAGGAACCTGGACCATTCCGTCAGTTGCGAATATTGCTCAGGAGCTCTGGGGCATGATACGGAGAAATGTTGGCACTTGAAGACTGCTATTCAAGAACTCATTGACACTAGGATAATTAAAGTGCAGGCTCCCGAAACTCCTAATATTACGCAGAATCCCTTACCGACTCATCACGAGGCTCACATGATTGAGTTGGTACAGAGGGGAGAGTGCAAAAAGCCATCTCAGACGGTAATGATGATCAAAGCAAGTGAAAGTAAGGCAGATGAGAAGTCAATTGGTAGGAAAGCAGTGGTTGCCACGGAACAAGTGGTTAATGAGCCAGTGTTGATAACAAAACCAGAACCTGTGAAAGTGATAGTACCAGGGGCAATTGTTAAGCCCGTATTGGTTGTGAAAGGTGCTCAAGCAGAATCGGTCATCATTAAACCGATAACTCAGTTGCCTGTCATAGATGCAAAGGTTGTCCCATGGAACTATAATAAAGTGACTGTTATGTATCGGGGAAAAGAAGTCAGAGATGAAATATGTGAAACTCATGGTTTGACAAGATCAGGGAGGTGTTTTGCCCCTGAGGAATTAAGAAAGGCTAAAACGGCTAGGGATAATCCGGTACCGGTGAAAAAAGCTGTCACTGAGGAGGAAGTTGAAGAATTTCTGAGAAAAATGAAGGCACAGGATTACTCAATAGTGGAACAACTAAGGAAAACGCCGGCGCAGATCTCTCTATTGTCTCTGTTAATTCATTCAGATGAACATCGCCGGGCACTAATGAAGATCTTAAATGAAGCACATATGCCCGAGAAAATTACTGTGAACCATCTTGAAAAGATTGCGAACAAAATTTTTGAGGTGAACAGGGTGACATTCTCTGATGACGAATTGCCAGTGGAGGGAACTGAACACAACAGAGCCCTGTACCTTACTGTAAAATGCGAGGATTCCGTAGTGACCCGGGTGCTAATTGATAATGGGTCTAGTGCCAACATTTGACCTCTGTCTACTCTGGAGAAGCTAAAGGTCGATAATGAAAGAATTCACAAAAACAGCATCTGTGTACGGGGATTCGATGGTGGAGGGAAGAATACTGTAGGAGATATTGTGCTAGAGCTTACAATTGGGCCTATGGAATTCACAATAGAGTTCCAGGTGTTGGATGTTGCTGTGTCTTATAATCTTTTGTTGGGCCGACCATGGATCCACACTGCAAAAGTAGCGCCATCTTCATTACACCAGATGGTTAAGTTTGAAATGGGTCATCAGGAGATCGTGGTCCACGGGGAGAACAATTCTTGCAATACTATTACACCCTTTGAGGAGGTCGAAGATGATAAGGGCCCTTGGGTGTACCAAGTGGTGGATAGAGTGTCGGTCGCTAAAGTCCCGAAAGGTGAGCATATTCCTGTGCCTAAGGTGGCTACCGCATCTGTTATGGTGGCCACAGAAATGTTGAGAAATGGATTTCTACCCGAAAAGGGTTTGGGAGCTTCTTTACAGGGCATTATACAACCAGTGTCTCTTCCTGGTAATATTAATACTTTTGGGTTGGGCTTTAAACCCACGGTTGCTGACATAAAAAGGGCCAGAAAATTGAAAAAGAAAGTGTGGACCCTCCCTAAACCTATCCCTCGCCTTTCCCGTTCTTTCGTCCGGTCTGGTACTAAGAGGCGCCCGGCAACAGTGATGCCCAGCTCAGTGGAGATAAGACCTGACAGAGAATTGATTGAAAGATTTGAAAGGTTGTTCAATGAAGTGAATGTGGTGGAAGCAGATGAGGGTCCAAGCAAAATCGATGTCCAGCTCGTGGGATCTCGGGCAAATCTTAATAACTGGGAAGCTACTCCTCTTCCAACTTGGAGGGAGTCGCGGTAGTTAGTTTTTGATTTGCTTTTTGAGTATTAAATCTATTTTATTTCAAGGTTGTAATTCAGATTTCTATGTTCCGTCCAATTAGATGAGTCAAACCTTGTTATCTTACGAATTTCAATGAAATGCAATTTCTTTCTCTCTCCATTCCTGATAGCCTTTATTTTGTCTTTCTTTTCTCTTTCTTGTACAGTCCATTTTATGCCGATTTCAATGATGTGTCATACATGAGGAGTTCTCGGCCTAGTCTTGATAATCAATGTGAAATAGTAATACAAGAAATTGAATGTGATGATGAGGTGGAGTATGATGACGAGGAGGATTTGGAAGAAATTAGTAAAGAATTGAGTCTATATGAGGAAAAACCCAAACCTAACTTGAATGACACGGAAGCAATCAATTTGGGGGATCAGGAAAATGTTCGAGAAACAAAAATAAGTGTTCATTTGGAAGCCTCACTCAGGGAAGAATTGATCGAGTTATTATTTGAATACAAAGATATCTTTGCATGGTCATATGATGATATACCGGGTTTGAGTACTGATCCGGTGGTCCACAAATTGCCCACTTATTCAGAATGCCCGCCTGTCAAGCAAAAGTTGAGAAAATTTAAGACAGACATCAGTGTGAAAATCAAAGAAAAAGTCAATAAACAGTTTGAGGTGAAGGTTATACGGGTTACCAAATATCCCACCTGGTTAGCCAATGTCGTGCCTGTGCCAAAGAAAGATAGAAAAACCAGAGTGTGTGTTGATTATCGTGATCTCAACAAGGCGAGTCCAAAAGACAATTTTCCACTGCCGAACATCCACATCAAACATGAGATTGGTTCTTTCGTGAATTGTTATGCGGGTTATCACCAGATTTTGATGGATGAGGAAGATGTTGAAAAGACGGCATTCATCATACCTTGGGGAACATATTGTTATAGAGTGATGCCATTTGGGTTGAAGAATGCATGGGTAACATACATGAGGGCGATGACCACCATGTTCCATGATATGATACATCGGGAAATTGAAGTCTATGTGGATGATGTAATTATCAAGTCCAGAAAGCAGTGTGATCATGTTAAAGACCTGAAGAAGTTCTTCCAGAGGCTTCGCAGGTACAATCTCAAACTCAATCCGGCAAAGTGTGCTTTTGGAGTTCCGTCAGGGAAATTGTTGGGGTTTGTGGTAAGCCGGCGTGGTATTGAACTGGACCCGTCCAAAATCAAAGCCATCCAGGAATTGCCTCTGCCAAAGAACGAGAAAGAAGTGATGAGTTTGCTCGGCAGGTTGAATTATATTAGCAGGTTTATTGCTCAGCTTACATCGACCTGCGAGCCTATCTTTAAGTTGTTGAAGAAAGATGCTGCAGTCAAATGGACAGGTGAATGCCAGTCAGCATTTGATAAAATCAAGGAGTATTTGGCCAATCCGCCTGTATTGGTTCCGCCCAAGCCAGGAAGACCTCTGATCCTTTATTTGACAGTATTGGATAATTCTTTTGGATGTGTACTGGGGCAGCATGATGTTACAGGGAAGAAAGAGCAGGAAATTTACTACCTCAGCAAGAAATTCGCATCTTACGAGGTAAAATACACTCAATTGGATAGGACGTGTTATGCTTTGACCTGGGTGGAACAGAAGTTAAAACATTATTTGTCAGCATATACCACTTATCTCATCTCACGGCTGGATCTATTAAAGTACATCTTTCATAAGCCCATGCCCACGGGGAGGCTTGCTAAATGGCAAATCCTGCTCACAGAATTCGATATTATTTATGTGACCTGCACTGCGATGAAAGCACAGGCCGTGGCTGATCACCTAGCGGAGAATCCAGTTGATGATGAATATGAACCATTGAAAACATATTTTCCTGATGAGGAGGCAATGTACATTGATGAACCGGGGCAAGATGAAAAACCTGGGTGGAATTTATTCTTTGATAGGGCTGCCAACAACAAAGGCGTCGGGATAGGAGCAATACTTATTTCAGAGATAGGGCAACATTACCCTGTTACAGCTCAGCTTCGATTCTTTTGCACCAACAATATGGTTGAATATGAGGCATGTATCTTGGGTTTGAGGATGGCTATAGATATGGGTGTCCAAGAGATCTTGGTCATGGGCGACTCGGATCTTTTGGTACATCAAATTCAAGGAGAATGGGAAACACGGGACTTCAAACTCATACCGTACCGGCAATGTCTACATGGATTATATCAGCGGTTTCAGTCAATAGAGTTCAAGCACATTCCGAGAATTCATAATGAAGTTGCTGGCGCTCTGGCCACTTTGGCGTCAATGTTGCATCATCCGGACAAGGCTTATATGGACCCATTACAGATTCAGGTCCGAAATCAACATGCTTATTGCAATACGGTAGAAGAGGAGCTTGATGGTAAGCCATGGTTCCATGATATTAAAGAATACCTCAGAATGGGAGTATATCCGGCACAGGCCACAGGGGATCAAAAGAGAGTTATTAGACGATTGGCAAGCGGATTTTTCTTCAGTGGAGGGGTTTTGTACAAAAGAACTCCAGATCTTGGTTTGTTGAGGTGTATGGATGCTAAACAAGCTACAACGATTATGACCGAGGTATATGCGGGGGTCTGTGGACCACATATGAGTGCGTATGTCTTGGCAAAGAAAATTCTCCGAGCAGGTTACTACTGGCTTACTATGGAACGGGACTGTATCAGCTTTGGGAACAAATGTCATCAATGCCAGGTACATGGAGATTTGATCCATTCTCCACCATCTGAGTTGCATACAATGTCGACACCATGGCCCTTCGTTGCTTGGGGTATGGATGTCATTGGACCAATCGAGCTAGCAGCATCTAATGGGCACAGTTTTATTTTGGTTTTCATTGATTACTTTACTAAATGGGTTGAGGCAAAAACTTTCAAATCAGTGACCAAGAAAGCAGTGGTTGATTTTGTGCATGCAAACATTATTTGCCGGTTCGGAATTTCGAAAGTTATCATCACAGATAATGGTGCCAATCTTAACAGTCATTTGATGGCGGAGACATGTCATAAATTTAAAATTACACACCGCAATTCCACACCATATCGTCCTAAGACAAATGGAGCAGTTGAGGCAGCTAATAAGAATATCAAGAAAATACTTCGAAAAATGGTGGAAGGATCGAGGCAATGGCATGAGAAATTACCATTTGCTTTACTGGGATATCGCTCTACTGTTCGCACTTTGGTAGGGGCAACTCCTTATTCATTGGTATATGGCACGGAGGCGGTGATACCTGCAAAAGTTGAAATCCCTTCCCTTCGAATTATTGCGGAGGCGGAAATTGATGATGATGAATGGGTCAAATCCCGTTTGGAACAGTTGAACTTAATTGATGAAAAGAGATTGGCAGCAGTATGTCATGGGCAATTGTATCAACAGAGAATGGCCAGAGCTTATAATAAGAAAGTGTGTCCACGGAAATTTGAAGTCGGACAATTGGTGTTGAGGCGCATCCTACCTCATTGGGCTGAAGCAAAAGGAAAGTTCGCTCCCAACTGGCAGGGGCCATTAGTTGTAACATGAGTGTTGTCCAACGGTGCATTATATCTAACAGATGTGGAAGGGAAATGTGTAGAAATGGCTATCAATTCTGATGCAGTCAAGAGATATTATGTATGATTTCTTTATATTTATGTATCTGATTATATTTGACATGTTTTGAGATTGAAATGATGAAGGCATTTTGTTCTGCTATCCAAACACTCTATCCATTGATATCCCTTTGGGCCTTATTATATTTTCTTTTATATCCCTTTTTTGGAATCAACAACAAAAATCAAGGATTGAACGAGGAAATCAAATGGAGAAACAAAAGGAGAAAGGAAAGAAAAGAAAAGAAAAGCAGAAAAGAAAGCAAAACGAAAAAAAAAAATAAAAGAAGAAGAAAAAGAAAAAAAAAAGAAGAAGAAAAGAAAGAAAAAGAAAAGAAAAAGAAGAAAAGAAAGAAAAGATAAGAAAGAAAAGATAAGAAAGAAAAGAAAAGAACAGAAGAAAAGAAAGAAGAAGAATGGAAGGAAGGAAACATCACAACAATGAAGCAATTTTATGCCCTGAACTACGTTTGAATTGATCCCAAAAGGGTACGTAGGCAGCTTCATTGAGGTTCAGTCACAACCGAAGAAAAATTCAAGAATCCCCAAGAATGAAACTGGGGCAGAAGTTATGTTTGTTGTGAAAGATATGATTCCGAAAGTTGTAATTTTGAACCCACGTTGAAATATTTTGAGCCTTTATACCCTTCTTTCTAAACCCATCCAAAAGCCACATTAGGTCCAAAGAAAGACCTTCTGATCAATTTTAAGAAGTGTCAATGCAAGTAGTTAAGGTGATTCATGTTGTGGACAACACTCGGGTACCAGAAGATGGAAAATATAAAATGAGAGAGTCTTATTGGTGAAAACCCTCACGGGCACCGTAAGGTGATGCGAGCTGAGAGATATAAAATGAGAGAGTCTTATTGGTGAAAACCCTCACGGGCACCGTAAGGCGATGCGAGCTGAGAGATATAAAGTGAGAGAGTCTTATTGGTGAAAACCCTCACGGGCACCGTAAGGCGATATGAGTAGAGAGATATTAAAAATGAGAGAGTCTTATTGGTGAAAACCCTCACGGGCACCGTAAGGCGAAAGTGAGTTTTCAGATGGGCAAATTAAAGAAGTCTATGGTTGAAAGGTGTTCGAAACATGGCAAAACAAGTGAGATTTGGTTTTTCGGTGAAGATCAGGTTGTGAAGTATGGAACAGTTGATTGGTTGGACAGACTAGGCTGGTTAATTCAAAATGGATGGCATGATCAATGGAATTAGCCTTTCCACTCAGATAAGTCCTATCCTCTTTCTCTTTTCAGATTCTTTCTATCCTAAAAAACTTCGAGGTCATTGCATTTCATTTTCTCTTGAAATCTGTCTATAAGACATTTGCAGTCAAAGCTAACTACCAGTTTCCTAGTTGTATGGCACAATGAGATCAGGACATATTAAAGGACAGTAAAACATGAAGGATCAATGTAAATCCCATCAAAGGTTAATCAGATGATTGAAAGAAAAGCAAGGTTTCACAGAAAGGGGAACAGAAACACCAATACAGTAGCATGAGATGAAACATTTGGGTTATCAGGATCAGAGTATTTGAAGTTAGCCGGAAAATTATGGCAAGTCAAAACAAGTTCAAAGAAGCAAGTCGGAGCAAGTTCGGAAGCGGGAGCATGGCCAACAAGAATGCCAGCAGCTAACCACCATTTTATACTAACAAATTGTTCTTTGATTAAAACAGGGACAGAAAAAATTTTTCTTTGTAAGAAGGCGTCCACCTGAAGAACAAGGGAATACATTCCAAAGTGCAGCAAGCAGGCACCCACCTGAAGAACAAGGGAAGTATAATACAACTCTTATCTCTCAAGTTAACATTCAATAACACCATGCACCCAGTTATCAAACTGGGGCAGAAAATTTTCCTTGTTTTGTGTATTTGTTGTAACCAGGAGCCTACCTGAAAAACAAAGGGAATCTTTTCTAAAGTTAGCAAGCAGGAGCCCACCTGAAGAACAAGGGAATACTTTTCAAAGACAGCAACCAGGAGCCCACCTGAAAAACAAAGGGAATCTTTTTCAAAGACAACAAGTAGGAGCCCACCTGAAAAACAAAGGGAATACTTTTCAAAGTCAGCAAGCAGGAGCCCACCTGAAGAACAAGGGAATACCTTTCAAGCAATTGCAAGCAGGAGCCCACGTGAAGAACAAATAGAGTATCTTTTCAAATGCAGTAAGCAGTCACCCACCTGGAAAACAAGGGAAGTACAATCCAAATTCTAGCCTTCAATTTTAATATCTGATAACATGATATGCCCAGTCACCATACTAGGGCAGGAAATTTTCTTTGGTTGTCTATTTTGTTGTAAGTAGGAGCCCACCTGGAGAACAAAGGAATAATTTCTCAAAGTAATCATAAGCAGGAGCCCACCTGGAGAACAAGGGAATACCTTTTTAAGCAATCACAAGCAGGAGTCCACCTGAAGAATGGACACATATTTCAAAACATAGTCAAGGCAATAGCCAGAATTCCATTGAAAGAATACAAGATGCAAGATCAAGGCAATACAAGAACACAAGATACTACGCATAGATAGGATTTTTGCAAATCATAGAGCATAGCTTAGGATAGCTTCTTTTTATCTTTACATGGTGTAATAAGGGGGTCAGCAAGCAGTAACAGCAGCAACAACAGTGAAATCACAGCTTCCTGGTAGTCCCAGCTACCAGACACTCCCAAACTACACTGACCTGATTCCCGTTTAGCCTGGGATATGTAGGCAACCTCTGAAGCAGGGTGCGGTCAAACTTTTTAAAATGCTTCACACGGAATATGTGAATGGGCAAAAATCCCTCATTACCGCTCACTTTTCTCTGCACGAAAACTATTCTTGTTTCCGGGCAAAGAGGGGCAGCTGTGAGCACGTGATTTTTGCCCTAAGCAAATTATTCCTAAAATTCAAACAAAATAATTTTTTATTATTTTTTACAATTTTATTGATATTTGTTGTATTTTTGTGTTAATTAGTTGCATAATAATTCATATTAAAATTACAATATATATATATATATATATATATATATATATATATATCGAAAATTATTTTGAAACAAATTAAAGAAAATTAAAAAATAGCATTTTTAGTATTTTTTATTGGAAATTACTATAAAATAAATAAATTGTTAGAATTTAATCAATTTTAGTTTAATTTCATAATTTAATAAAATCAGAAAAAATATATAAAATTGAAAAAAAGAAAAAGAAAATACAAAATATCAAGTGAAAATACAATATAAAAAATGTGAAGGAAATAAAGAACAGGGAGGAAATTAATTTAGGCTAATTACCCAAATCAAAATCAAAATACCCCAGCCTAAATAATAAAGCACCCGCCCAGGCCCAAAAGTCCTTTACCTGGTCTGCCCATACATAACTAAACGACCCCGTTTTGGGAATTCAATCTGAACCGTTGAGATCATTTAATCCAACGGTCGTATTGGTTGGTTTTATTAAAAGGAAACGACGTCGTTCAGTGATCAAGAGATCTCGTCCGTTCGTTGTCACTCATCCAACGGCTCTGGTTTAACGAGGTTCTTTTAATATACCGAAATAAATGAAAACCCTAAAATCATTTTAATTCTTTCTTCCTCCCCGTCTAACCTAGCCGCCTCCCTCTTCTCTCACAGACCCCGCCGGAACCCTACCGGCGGGAGACAACACCTTTGCCAACCGCCTCCAAAAACATACCCTAGAACCACCTTTAACCCCTGAACCCACCCCTACACTCAGTTTCTCTCAAATAACCCTGGATTTGTTCGAATATTCAAAAGTGTGTCGCCGGAACCCTAACTCCGGCGAACACTAGTTCATCCAAATAAGTCCAAAATCGAACCATAACCCCTCCTGACCATCTTCTACCCTATTTTGAAATCCTTGAGCCTTAAAAGTCACTGAAACGGTTCGAATCAAGATTTAAAGTTCGTTGGTGACCAAAAATTCAAGAAACGTTGATGTCAAAACCCCTGGATGCTGGAAAACGTGATAACTAAAAAGAAAGAAAAATAAGAGACTGTCCGAATAACAAAAAAAAAAGAAGCTAAGTTTCTTGTTTCTTTCTCCTTTTTGTTTTTTTTGTTTTGCATGTGTTTGTTTTTCGTTTAGTTGCTGTTTACATTAGAGAACTACTGATTTCTTTTATTTTAAAGAAAAAAAATAATTTTTTGGATACTGATGAATTTCTATTTGATTAGTAATTGAATAATAAATAATTAGATAATGATTTGATTCTAAAATTGTTGATATTAATATTAGGTTAGATTCTGATTAGTTTTGCTTTAGTAAATGGATAGTATAATTAGGATTTTCATGATTAGCTTCTGAAAATTGATAAATGTTAGTTAGTGGTAATAGTTAGTAAAAAAATTTTGATTTGTTAGGATTAATTGTATTGACAGTAATTAGTATGGTTATAGCTGATTTGGTTCTTAATTATTAGATATTTCAGTTGTTAAAATTCTGATTAGTGTTAATAATTAGGGTTATTAATCTGATAGTGTAATAATGCAGGGGGTAAAAGAGGGTAAAAGGGGCAGTAGGGCATTTAGCAAATATAATATAAATTCAGGGGTAGTTTGGGAATATTAAAAGGCTTAACAGTAATAAGCCTAAGGAAGTAGGGGCATTCTGGGTAGAAGAAAATGGCAATAGGGTAACTTTTTAAGTGAAAGGGCAAATAGGGAATTATATAAGGGTAGAAAGTTCTAGATGTGGTGATTAGTATAATTCTTAACAAATAAAGGGTAGTTAACTGAATTACAAGTAAAAGAATAGGGATGAAACTGAAATAAAAGAGGGGCCATAGTGTAAATAATAAAATTCAAAATTTTCTCCATTTTTAACTCTATAAATAGGCATCAATATGCCTCATTTTATAAGTTTGGCAATCTGAAATATTCCTTTCAAGTATTCTCTACCCCTAAAAATCCAATTCTCAGAATATTACTTCCAAAAACTCAAAAATATTAAAAACAGTAGAAAACTCCAGAAATTACACTGTTACATTGACAAATTAATCTAGATTTGAAAGCTGTGTGACAATTCTCTATTGATCTGGTATTCAAAATCTCTGAAGTTGTGATTTGGATTGGTTGAGTTGGTTTTTCTGGTTAAAACACTATCGATACTGGTTTCAATCGGGTGTACTGAAGCTGTGATTGCAATCTGCTGTTCTGATTCTGTTGCTATTGTTGACCTAGTGATCTAATTCGTCTTCTTCTCTCATTTTTACTCAGGTACACATCTGCCTTCATTGATGTAATTTTGAGCTGAATCATTGAAATAGAATGCTTATCTGCTGTGTTGAAATTTTCACCATGTATTACATGTATATGTTGGATCTGATTAGATTAGTATAGATACAATATTAGATATGAAATTTGTATTCGATAGGATTAGCAAGTTTTGTATTGGACTGTATAATTTGGACTGTACTTAGACTTTTGAATAGCTGGACTCTTATTAGTAGTAGATCGGTATTAAACTGTTTGAAGTCCTTGTGATCTTCTAGGATAGTGAAAGGTTGATAGATTTAGATTTCAATTGATATAGCATGAAAAAGGAAAATTAAAAAAAATTATTTGTTGATATTTTTCGTCAATTTCGTTTTATATAACTTCTGTGGTTAAAATCAGAAATAGAAATAAAGTTTATGTGTTAACTCAAACCTGCAATCATTTAGGTTAGTTTTGAAACAGTATTATCACGTCATTGTTAAATCTAATAGCTTAAGGTGCTGGTATTCTAATTTACATTGAGTGTGTAGAAGTTTGATGTTAAAAAAAAAGGTAAATGAGTTAGTAGTAAGATCTTTGGATATACGAACTGCAAATAATCATCAAGAAACATAATGTCATTGATGTCCTGTTATTAATAGTTAAACGTGTATTCTCAGTTATACAGTTTTAAAAACTGATCTGTTTATGAATATCTGCAAAAAATCAAATAACTTGAACTCAAGTTTCATCAATGTTCTCATTTAGAATGTATAAGTTTTGTTGAATAGTACACGGATCATTAATTGATTTTAATCATTAGTAGAATTAGCCTGAATTTAAACATGTTAGTTTAATTAATAGCGAGAATTATCTTCATGTTTCAAATTGTGTAAAGTGGATGTCATTTGTGTTAAATTGGCAGTCTTTAAGCCTATACTCTTTGCTTTACTCTGGAGTTGGGCTCACTTTTGAGCCCAAATCTTAATTATCAACTAAGGCAGGCCCGTATGATGGGGCTAGAAGACTCGTTAGAGTATATAGATAGCTTGGGCCACAGCTTGGGCCTAAATGGCCAGGTTTATTTGATGTTATAGGGATTCAATATCTTTTATATGACCCGCCTACCCTCTGATTTGGTCTTTTGGGCCTGCCATTTAGGTCAATATGGAAATCTATTTGAAGTTCAATTGTTTTTGGATAATAATAGTTAATTAGGGTATAAAAATAGAAAATATAGATTCCATTAGCTTGACCTTAAATAAAAAATAAAAATGGGACGAGCCTCACCAAATTAAATACACAATTGCGGGGCCCTCATTAATTACTTAATAAAATACTTAGTACTCGGGATAGGCCGTTTAGCGAATTTCACGGCCTTCTCAAAAGATATAATACGTTAATTGCTTTAGGCGCGATTTTTAATAATTTTATTTTCCTAATATGGGTGTGCATTTCATGCAAACCAAATCCAAATCTGAAAACGTTGAATAAGAATGTGTTGAGGATCCGGGTGCATTTCATGTGACGTGATCCGAAAATATGTTCTTAAATGACGTTCAATTTCTTAAATAAAAATAATTTAAAAAAAGCGGTAATTAATTCTAAAAATGGCACAAATAGAATAACATGTATTAAAATCAATTTTAGCCAAATATAACAGTTGAGCTACCTGCTAGAACTACGGAACTCGAGAGTGCCTAACACCTTCTCCCGGATTAACAGAATTCTTTACCCGGATTTCTGGACTGTTAAACAGAGTCAAACCCTTCCTCGATTCGGGATTCAAACCGGTGACTTGGGACACCATAAATCTCCCAAGTGGCGACTCTGAATCTTAAATAAAACGAATCCCGTTTCGATTGTCCTTAAATTGGAAAAACTCCTTTATTACTATATCCCTTCCCGGGGTGTAGTAAAAGCTTCTTCGGAAAAAGGAGGTGTGACAATTACCAAGCCTCATTACTTCCACCAGCCCACATCTGACCATCCTTAGTTCGATTGTCTTTCCCCTCCCGTGAATAAAATACTGAATCTTTTGATTATGCACTGAGTAAACCTGCCTTCAAGTCACTCATTGCCCCGACACGTAGGCAATCATCCTACCATCATATCACTACTGCGCAACATTCATTCATAAGCATCATGACAATTTGTGCCCAACCCCAAAGCCCTTAGAAGTATGGTTACTGAGCTGAAACAATAAAATGTTCTTCCACAAGTTGACGATAATAGCTCAAATAACCCCGCAGGGAGAAACACTCGTACCACATTCGTAGTGCTATTAAAATTCTTCAACTCTCGATTCATAACAAGCGCTTTGCGTCGCATAAGATTGAGTAGGAAGGAGACAAAGGCGTAAGCCTCACATGAATCAAATCGCACGACAAGGAATCAAGAAGGGAAGTACTCCTAACGGTCCTGCAGCCTCCCGAGGATAAGTACAGACGTCTTCGTACCGATCCGCGAGACTCTACCAGACTTGCTCATGACTCGTGAGACCCTAGGAACCTAGTGCTCTGATACCATGTTGTCACGACCCAAAATCCACTAAGGGTCGTGGTGGCACCGGACACCGCTGTCAGGCAAGCCAACCAAGAATGCATAATTAAATTCTAGTTTTAGCATTTGCGAAAATTATTTTTCTTATACGTTAAATATTAGATAATAAAAAATTTACAAAAATAAACATAAAGCCGATAAAAGACTTAATACTGAATAATCCAAAATCCTCCCAGAACCCGGTGTCACAAGTGCATGAGCATCTACAGATAAGGAAATAAAATACAACATACGTCTGTAATATAGTGGACAAGAAATAAATACAATATACTAAAAGGGACTATACTAGCTGCGGGTCACCTCGAATAATGCAACTCACATAGTCCCAGAATCATCCGCGCTACTACACCCAGAAGTCCACTAGGGTTACATATACATGTGCAACAAAAATGCACAGAAGCGTAGTATGAGTACGCAAACAACGTGTACTCAATGAGTATCCCGCCTAATCTCGAAGAAGTAGAGACGAGATGGTCGACTTCAATACTTGCTAGAGGTCGAATAACAATATACTAAAATGTGAGGCAATCATGGATTTATATAGCAGGTTCTAACTCACGAAGCTGTAAAACAGGTAAACACATTGAAGAATTAACAAGGATTTTCAAGATTTACTTATCATTATCTTTATTAGTGGGTGGCTGGGTGGCGGCCAAGAAGGCAATATCAACTTTAGTAAGTTTCAAGTAAGCAATGCAACAATACCAGCGTGCGCAGATAATCACCATGGGACGTACGGCCCGATCCAACATAAAAATAAACTGTGCACTTTCAAGGGTCGAACGGTTCGAACCATAGATGCATCTATTACCCCGCTCGCGAATCTATGCATGCGACGCGATAACATAAAATAAATAATCACCCTGCTCGCGAATCATCCATGCGACGCAGGTACACATAAAATACATGCTCAAATAGCCAATTTAGAATTTATCGGGGAATAATATCCAAATAAAATAAATTCTTCTTTAACAATTTTTAAGAAATGAATTTTAATCCTTTTAGAAATTCACTTACTAATTCAATGTGATTTAGCAAATCAAGCTATCAATGAGTTCATAAATAATCCAAGTATAACATGTCTTTGGGTCCTAACTACCCGGACAATAGCATAATAGTAGATACGCACGGACTCTCGTCGCCTCATGCGTACGTAGCCCCCACAAATAGGAGCACATAATCAATTATTTTACCTATGGGGACAATTCCCTCTTACAAGGTTAAAAAGGAGACTCACCTCGCTCCGAAGATCCAAACCGGCATTCCACGCCCTCCCGAAGACACTACTTGATGCACCACGCTCCAAAACTAGCCAACGGTTACGCAAATTCATTAATATATGCTCAAATATTCATTACAATCTAATTTATAGCAATTCCTAATTTCGATCGAAAAGTTGACCAAAACACCCTCGGGCCCACGTGCCTGGAATCTGAAATTTTTTAAAGATAAAGATTACCCATGACCTTAGGAACTCAAATATATAATTTTTTCTAAATTCCATACTCAATATCATGGTTAAATTTCAAGAATACAAATTCTAGGTCTTTCTACCAAAATCCCCAAATTTCTACTAATTTAAATGCTCAAATTCATACATAGTTGATGTATTTAACTCAAAATAGGTGGGGATAACTTACCTTATCATTGATGATGAAAACCCACACTTGAAGCTCCCCAAAAATCGCCCAAGCCATGAAAAATATGAGAGAATGGCCAAATTTTGATTTTAAAACAACCCCTCTGCCTCCAGCTATTTCCGTACCTGCGGTTCCTTGATCGCTTCTGCGGTTCCGCAGGTGCGGTTAAAATGCCGCATCTACGGTCTCCCCTGGGACTCCCCCTTTTCGCTTCTGCGAAAAACACCTCCGCAGATGGGGTCCCACTTCTGCGGAACATAGACTGCATCTGCGGTCCGCTCCAGCTGCCCCTCATCATTCCGCATCTGCGACCACTCTACCGCAGGTGCGGTCCCGCATCTGCAGAAATATGACCGCATCTGCGGTCCCTTCTTTTCTTATCCCAAATCCGCTTCTGCGGCTCCCTTTCCGCTTCTGCGGTTAGCCCACCGCAGAACCGAAAACACCAGCAACCAGATCCTTCAGCCTTCTTCCAAATTCCAAATTCGATCCGTTAACCATCCGGAATCCACCCGAGGCCCCTGGGACCCCAATAAACATACCAACCAATCCCAAAATACATTACGAACTCGCTCGAGGCTTCAAATCACATCAAACAACGCTAAAATCATGAATCGACATCCAATCCAAACTTTATGAACTTTAGAACTTCAAACTTCTATTTTCGATGTTTAAACCTATCGAATAACGTCCGATTGACCTCAAATTTTGCGCACAAGTCATATTTGACATTACGAACCTACTCCAACTTTCGGAAACGGATTCCGACCCTGATATCAAAAAGTCTACTTCCGGTCAAACTTCTCAAAACTTTCAATTTTCTATATTTAGCCAAATGACTTCAAAATGACCTACAGGCCTCCAAATTCACTTCCGATCGCGCTCCCAACTCCAGAATCACCATATAGAGCTATTCCCAGACTCGGAATCCCAAATGGACATCGATAACAATGAAATGAACTTCAAGTCGAACTTAAAATTTTTTTTCCAAAATGCTAACTTCCACAATAGGCGCCAAAATGCTCCCGGGCTATCCAAAACTCAATCCGGGCATACGCCCAAGTCCGAAATCATCATACGTACCTGCTGGAACCTTCAGATCTCGATTTCGAGGTCGTTTACTAAAAATTCCAATCCTAATTTATTCTTTCAACTTTAAGCTTCCAAAACAAGAATTTTCCTTCCAAATCAACACCAGACTCCCCGAAATTCAATTCCGACCACATGTACAAGTCACAATACCTGAAATGAAGCTGCTCATGGTCTCAGACTGCTGAACGGAGCGCTAGTACTCAAAACGACCGATCGGATCATTACAACAATTCTGCCTTCATTGAATTCAAAGAACTGAATTTCTGTTAGACATGTGATTTGATTTTATAGCATTCAAAGCCTACTGTCCACCTCATAATTATTGTGCATCTTTGTTAGTCAGTTGAGTTCAAATGGTCCCTTTCAAAGTTTAAGCTTTGCCATATTATTTAATTGTCATTTCTTTGTCATCAATAGGGATTCACTTTCGACCTGCTTCTCAAGCCCAGTAGCTCACTTGATCGCTACTGCTGGGCTTGGCTCTATTATGGGCTCGACGCCTCGACCTGGGGCCACATGGCTTTTAGCAGGTGCTAATTCTCTTAAGAGAGTTTGTTGGGATCAACGAGAAAAGGATTTTAACAACAACTCTTGAATAATGTTAATTCAAATTCAGATGTCATGAAGCCTTAGTTGATCTATGTTTAAATCATTTTGTATGAATTTCTGTTCTGAGAGTTGGGCTCAACGCTGGCCCAATCAGTGGAAAGATTTAATTGCCTGGATTGCCCTTCACCCATTGATTCTCTTAGGCTTATTCCTATCCAGAAGCCCAACACCCTTTTTGTAACTGGTCGTCACGCAGTCAATCGATTTTAATTACATTTTTTTTAAATAATTCGTTTGCTTAAGTGAGGTGTGCCATATTAAATAACACCAATAGTTTATGGCCCTTAAAACTAAATTTAGATACCCTTTTGATAGAATAATTCGAGGCGTGCCGAATAAAATCTCAAAACCCATGGCCCTCAATTAATTAATTTTAACTCTTTAGAAATCGAGGTGTGCCATTAGTTGAATTTTCCATGGCCCTCGCAAACCTTGTTATTAACTTGAAAGCGCATAGTTGCTTTATGCACGCTGTTTTAAAATTAATTTCCTAAAGTCGGGTGTGCATTTCATATGACCCAACTTTAATTTTCAACCACGTTAAATAAAATGTGTTGTGGACCGCGGGTGTATTTCATGTGGCGTGGTTCAAGATGTATTTTAGATAACGTTGAAACTTCCTAAAATTATTTAAAAGCGGCTAATAAGTTAAAAATATACCATAAGCTAAAATATGTATTAAAATAAGATGATAGGCCAATTAATTATAATAGTTTAAGCGACCGTGCTAGAACTACGGAATCCGAAAATGCCTAACACCTTCTCCCGGGTTAACAAAATTCCTTACTTAGAATTACTGGTTCGCAGACTTCGAAAGAAGAGTCGAATTTCCTCGATTTGGGATTTTAAAATAAACCTGTCACTTGGGACACCAAAACAGACTATTCCAAGTGGCGACTTTGAAGAAAATAAAAATAAATAATCTCATTTCGAATATTGTCACTTAAATTGAAAAAAACTCCTATATACCCTTCCGGGTTAGGAAAAGGGAGGTGTGACAGAGATCAGCCAAGGTCGAGATCGAGCAGGATAGAGGTCGGGCAAGATCGAGGGAAGCCTGCCGAGCCAAATAACGGAAAGCCAAGATATCTGCGATCAGGCGAGGATCATGGCGAAAATCTCGGCACGTATCAAGAAGAGGCCGATTAATCAGCTAATCATGTGATTCTTACTGTATTAGGATTGTATCAAAGGTAGGAGTTCCCTACTATATAAATGAAAATTGATCATTTGTAAAGCACATCATATTCACGCTACACAAAGCAATATATTATCTTTCTCTTAAGCTACCAATACTCTGTTACTATGATCATATTTTCCAGTGATATACTTGATTGATTTGAAGGCGACCTAGTTCGAGGATCAAAGCTATACATTTCTTTTGGTTTGCTTTATTTCTATTTGCAGTTAATTTCAATATCATTTCACATTTTTTCTCAGATTGTGCTAAGTAAAATCACGTATCCTTAAAACCACAATATAAATTCAAATGTTATCCGTTTTTAGGGTAAACAATATTATTTTCTCTAAAATTTCTTATTCAACTATATTTTTATACTGATCAAAGGGCACTTTGTTCAAGAGTATTTTACCGCCCAAGGTTGTCATTGCTCGATTTCAGTGGTTTGAATTCACTTTATCATACTTTATTTCAATTGTAATTCAATTTATCGCTTTATGTCAATTTAATCCACGTATCCTTTAAATTATTTACAAATTCAATTGTTATCCGATTTTGAGGGTAACCAAATTTATAAATTTATATACTGATAACTTATTAAGAATGAATTTTACCATTTCATCAAAAAATTATTACTAAGAAATGAATGTAATATTCAAAATAAAAATTACATGATTAATAGAGGTGAGCAAGTCGTGTCAATCTTATTGAACCCCAACTTCGATTCAAAACTTGATCGAGCTTTATCATCAAAACAAATCGAGTCGAGCCGAGAGGAGATTTACAGTCCGAGTCGACTTGACTCTCCTCGAATTCTCCTTCATGTGACATGGTGATATTATTCCTACACATTGAGTTATTAGTTATCCAAAGGTAAAAAAATCGCAAAAGAGTAGGTTAACAACAGAACATAATAAACCTTGATTTCCTTATCTGGCTCTATACATACTGAACCTTCTCTTCTTCTGCCCAACTCCTAATAACTGAAAGCTCAGCACATCATTCTTCACGCCCGCCGTTGCTCGAAATGGGCTCATGGAACGAACGGGTTGAGCAGGCACTTGAGAAACTGGACTCCCTTAAAACTCCTTTGTTCACTTAGGCCCATTCACCTCTCCCATGATACCAACACCGACGGGTTTGAATTCTTCGATGGATTGTGCCAGTGGGATAGAGCCTCAGTTGAAGTAGAGATTTCCGAAACCACATTCCACAAATGGCTTTTAGATATTCCCTCTCCTGGTATAATCTCTTTTTTTTTTTTTTGGCTCCTTCTTTTGGTAATTACAATTATGGTCCTACTTCTTTACAATTTAGTACTTTGCAACACCGCAACGCTCTACTTATCTTTTATGCACTATTATAACTGCCTGAAATATTGCGCTCATAGCTTTTCTTATCAATGCTTAATAGGAGATGAAATTAGTGGTACTGGTGCAGCTGATACTGAAGCAGGGGTATGGGGGGAAAGATTCAGGAAGTTAACTCTATTCTCGTCAACTGATTATCTGGCGTTGAGTTCTCATCCAGCAGTTATCAAGGCTGCAACACAGTTATTCTAATTTATGCCTCTTCAGCTTTGCGTTTATTGATGAATTTTTATGATGTTATTATGACAGTTGACTAATTGGTTGTGGTTGTATTCAGGCAGTCCAAAAGCATGGAATGGGTCCAAGAGGTTCTGCCCTAATATGTGGTTATACAAGTTATCATCGATCATTAGAGTCATCCTTGGCTGAGTTGAAGAGTAAGGAGGTATTGTCTTCTTCATTAGTCAACCCTTTGAGGTTGTAAAATTAGACTTGGTGAACTACCTTAATTGGAAACCTATCTATCAGTAAAAAACATACTAAGTAAAGTGCAAGAGCATGTAATGCGATAGCGACATTCCTTATTTTCCTTTGTATCTTTTCCTTGTGGAAGTAAGGTATTTCTATCTACAGTTGTTACTGTTAGCTTGTACGATTAGTGAATGCTATATGATCTTTATAGTGATTTTGAAATCAAACAAATTGGTTGTGTTGTTCATGTCCTTCATTGATAGTTAACGATGCAATCTTTAATAAATTTAAACTGCCTATAGTAGATAATTGAATGTCTGCCTGTTTTTATGATGCTCAGTGGATTTTCCTGCCAATAAAGGTCATCTTCTTGATCCTTTGTCTCTAACATTACCCCAGTTTAACAAGGCAACCTTGTTCTTCCATCTTACACCTGTATTCCTAGCTTCAATTACATTCAACTTCTCATAAAACAATTCAATTCCCCAAACATGCTAATCCACTCAAGAAATTCTTGAAGAAAGGGGCAATGATATTTTGCTTATAGTAGGGATGTATCTTTCCTTTCTGTTTTGATTATGGTTCTCTTGGGGCTGGTAGGGAAGAAATTCATAAAATATAATGTATAGATGTAAGAGATTGCACAAAGTGGAGTTGATTGTTCTAATCTATTTTAGAACAACAGAAAACAATAGTTGGCACGAATAACTATGGTATTGGTAGGTGGTAGCTAGAAGCTGATTGGTTATTTCGTAATCTCTAGCTTGGACTGTGATAGTTGTGGCGGTTAATCAATATTTCTGGGGTTTGAATTTCAAATTGATATTGTATCATTCAAGTTGATGGGTTGTTTTCTATTTTCGCAATAATAGCAGTTTATTTTCCATGATAACAGAGGGAGGGAGGGAGGGATTGATATTGTATCATTCAAGTTGATGGGTTGTTTTCTATTTTCGCAATAATAGCAGTTTATTTTCCCGTTGATGGGTTGTTTTCTATTTTTTGCAATAATAGCAGTTTATTTTCCATGATAACAGAGGGAGGGAGGGAGGGATGGAGGGAGCATGCAAAATGACTTTTTCCTTGCCACAGTATTCTTCTTTGGGAAAAGGAAAATGACATTTCATTTTATTGATAAATGTTGACAACCCAACCTGCACTTCAACAAGGCAAACCGTCCTCTCTCTCCAAATTGACTTTTGAGAAAGTAAGAAGCACATCCTTGTGTTTGTATGTGACTAAGGAGGACTCTCCCAGAAGAATTTAGACCCCACCAAGAGAAAAAGAATAAAAAAGAAACTACCATTTTATCAGATTGTTTCTGAATGTTCTGTACACTGTAGAAATTCGATTTGCGTGTTTACATTTTTGTTAGGCTAAAGACGATATTCATGTTTTATGTTCATCAAAATTAATTTATCATATCTTGCTGCAAAATATTCTCAAATTAAGGACTAGTTGTCACTAACTTGATGGTGATGGACTACTAAATCATATCCGTCTGATTTGTGTTCCCTCTATTCTTATACTGCTAGTATGCTGTAGTACGTATTTTTAAAGTTTCTTAATCATCATCTAGGACTGTGCATAATAATAAGATGAGTGGATGTATTCATCGTATTCGTTGGAATGTTTTTAACTAGTGATGGTTCTAAATTGAGATTATTATTGAAAAAGCTGACACATGTACACTTTTACAGTGAATAACTGAGTCAAACTGATGCTTACTCTCTCTGATTTTACATATTAGGATTGCCTTCTTTGTCCAACAGGCTTTTCAGCCAACATGGCCTTTATGACAGCGAGGCAATGTTAGTGTGCTCCTAGCCAAAGACAGTCAACCTTCAATAGATGAAAGAGTTGCCGTTTTTTCTGATGCCCTGAATCATGCATCAATCATTGATGGTATACGACTAGCTGAGAAACAAAAAAGCATAGCTGTTTTTGTCTATCAACACTGTGACATGCGCCATCTTAATGAGTTACTGTATGATAATTTTTCATTTGGTTTTCTACTTTCAAGGGATGTTATTCTGTATTTCATTTGTATATTTTTGTGTTTTAACAGAACTAATTGCCCAATGAAGAAAAAGGTTGTCATTACTGACAGGTGAGTGATGATCTGGATTTTCACTCTTATCAATTTCTTCTGAGCTGGCATGATCAAGAAAAAACTTGAAACAGAAGGAAGAAAAAGAAGGAAAAAATTAGGGAAAGAATAAAAGAGAGGGCACCAATCAATTTTATAATGACCATACAGAATTGCATTTCGTAGTAGCTTCTTGTGTGATTATTTTAGCTGTCAAAGATGGAGCAGTGATGGATATGTAGGAATTGCTGGTGCATTTATGATAATTGATTTAAATTCTTTTGCAAGTACTTAATTTTGTTTTTTGTTACCAGCTTATTTAGTATGGATGGAGACTTTGCTCCACTAACGGACCTTGTGAAACTCCGCAAGAAGCATCGGTTTTTGTTGGCAATTGATGATGTAAGTCCTTAAACTTCTGGTAAGAAAAGTCAAGAGTTTATCTTATTTATTCCTCAAATCTTACTTTGGTTCTAGATACTTACTTTTCTCCCCGATAAACATCCATTGTATTTCTTAATTGGGCAGAATAGCACTAATAAAATAGTCATAGTTTTCATAATTATAATCTCCATGTTCATACTTGAGTCCTTTTGTCTCTTGACATTTCGTCCTTTAAATGTAATAGTTTATGGCTTGCGCATTTTATTTCTATATATTGTTTGATTTTTTTTAAAATTTTGGTAAGGAATTTCTACTTATTGCCTAAATTGATTCGACTATGATATGCTTAATAATTATAAGGAATTCTGATCTCTTTTTTTCCCACTCAACTTTAGGCTCATGCAACATTTGTTTGTGGAAAAACTGGTGGTGGTGCAGCAGAGTTGTTCAACTGCGCAAATGATGTGGATATTTGCATGGGTACTCTGAGTAAGGCAGCAGGCTGTCACGGTGGATTCATAGCATGCAGGTATTACTCTAAAAAGAATAGTAGAATGTACATGTGTGTGTATGATATACACACACATAAATTCTTTTTTATGTTACTTCCGAGAAGATTGCATGGGTCTCCTAAATCTAATCCTCAGTTGATTAATTTGTTAAAAAGACTAGAGTCTTCAGTTTAGGAGCAATACCTTGTTTTTCTATTGCTGTGAGTTCTAAGATTGAAATCAGTTGGCAGTTGAACATCATTTCGGGCCAGTCTTCCTTCATTAATCAGAATCTAAAAATAGACTTGTACCAGATTATTTTTCTTACCTTTCGTGGATCTCACGCAAGCTCTTTGGCTTCTGGAGTTTTGGATCTATACCTCTAAGTTCAAATAGAAATTCTTCTCAACAAAAGTGAATTCTCTTCCTTTTGTTTTTGGCTGCTTATTTTATTACACTAGGAGTTCTTTATCAACCAGCAGGATATGTAGTAAAGATGGATCAGCTCTCTCTTTTATGAAATTCAAATTCCTTAATGATACTAAAATCTTTGACTTTTATGCACATTTTAAGATGTGCATTTATTGCTATTTTCTATTGGAATTGTCATTTAATCTTCTCTTTTTTTGGGGTTGAAATGCTAAATGAACAGCAAGAAATGGAAGCAATTGATACAATCCAGGGGCCGCTCTTTCATATTTTCAACTTCTACCCCAGTACCCATAATTGCTGCTGCACATGGTAAATCTACCAAGTGGAACGGACATTTTCATCATTGCTTTATTTGAGGTCATGGATGAACAGAAAAATGTTTTGATAACCGTGGTTGCTGACTAGTGTAGATTTGTGTGGCACGCTAGCCAGAATGTTAGTGTTTCTCATTACCATAGTTATGAACAAGATCCTTTTTCCTATCTTTACATTTGATGTGGCTTATTTCTACATTGTCAATGATGTAACTTATGCAGCTGCTGTTATTGTGGCAAAAAAAGAGATGTGGCGTAGACGAGCTATATGGAACAGGGTTCAAGATTTCCGCGACCTGACGGGGATTCCCGTTACAAGTCCCATCATTTCCCTTATAGTGGGAAGTGAAGCAACAGCCTTGAAAGCTAGCAGGTTTCTCTGTCTTTTGAGCGTCTGTCTGTCTTTCTGTTTCTCTCTCTATTTTAATCTGTTCCCAAAGATCTCTTTTTTACTAAACAGGCATCTTTTGGAATTTGGCTTCCACATAACTGCAATAAGACCTCCAACAGTGGCCCCCAACTCATGCAGGTTTGTTGCTTTTGTATAGCTTTATGGTACGGTAGTGATCTCTGTTGTTTGTAATATCATCCTCTTCATGGCAATTTTTGTTGAATCATTTTCTGTTAATCTGGTCTCCTATTTTTTCAAGTGGGACTTTGGGTGCTTTTCTTGCATTAGGTAGTTCTGCTTAAGGAACTTTTGATGTAGCTATGCTTATACATATCATATAAGGTTATTGGGTTGTTGTTTGTATCTTGCTTCACCCCCTAGCCGAGATAAAGTTCACAAAATAGAGGGTATGCAGTCAGTCACCTTGGCCTATGAGTGACAAATCTTACACCTACCCATGAGCTATCCTATAACTTCTAACACAAAGCCATCTTCCTTTTTTTAAGAAATTCCGATCTAATAATGCATAGCAATGGTTTCAAGTTAGTACATCGATACTATCGGTAATTTTGAGGTAGTATAAAGCTACTTTTTGGAATTTTACTCATGCTTAATCAAACATGGTTGAAATTTGAAAGGTTGTGTTTCCATATGCAAATTTTTTTCTTCTGAAGGTATGATGTAAAGTATTGTTGCATTTTGGGTTGATTCAGTTGGCCAGTTTCAGGATATTATTAAAACTTTGATCGATACTTCCCCTCCGAATGCATATATGTACACACAGAAAGATATATATTCAACTTTCTAATTTTTCTTTTTACCTTTCTTATGAACATTATTACTTTCGTCAGGTTAAGGATAACTCTGAGTGCAGCTCACACATTAGATGATTTAAGAAATCTCACAGCTGCGCTATCTCAATGTGTCAACTTCAGCGAGATTGGATTCTACTGCACAAGCTGGAATGCCCGCCTTTAGTTTCATTATTTGTGTTGGATAATTTGTAATGGCCGTATCATGCAGTGGTAGGAATTAACCAAGTGTCTTGCATTTTTTCCTGGTATTAATTACATGGTTGTTACCCACAGCCGATGAATTCAGCAGTTGTAATTCAATAGTTGGCCTGCACCTATTGGAGAATACAGTGTTTGATATTTTTGTTGTAAAAAAATATACAGTAATTACTAAGGTGATTGAACAACATATTCATGGGTCACTACTCAACGGAACTAGTGATCTAAAACCAGAACATATTAAAATATCCTTAAACTTCTTTCATAAAATTCATATAATAATGAGACACAGAAAAAGATTGCATGACTTTGATCTAGTGGTGAGAGCACAACACATGATGTGTGGGTTAGAACGCACATCATGGTATTGAACTCACATACAAAAATATGGTATTATATATATACAAATAATTATTATCTCGTTTTAGCTATATTTTCCTATTCACAGAAAGTAACTAATTTTTTTACAAAAAATATACAAATTCTATTAACTCACTCAATCATACATTTACCAAATTTTTAATGTTTTTTTATTAGTATATATCTTTTATGCTAAATGTTTGAGTAGCTAAAAATCTTTGAAATATTGATTGATTTTATACCCTTAAATATTTGTATAATTTAAGGATTTAATTATAAATTTTAATAATAGGAAATATTTTTCGATTTAAACTTTACATATGCTTGCTAGATACTGACATGTCATCAGCATGAATACGTTCTTCGTCTTACCCATACTACTGACACAGCAGTGCATGTCAATTATCTACAACCACAATGCATGAAACCCAACTCCATCTCCTAATAATGATGGTTACAACCGATAAGCTGCACTATATACATACAAAAACTAAAAAGAACGTGTGATGTGAACAACCTTGGATACTAAACTTATAGATGGACGTGCCGCGAAGTCGTGGAGGGTCAGCCAAGAAATAACGTGGATCGTTTTTGTTGTTTCGTCATCGGGTTTTACCCGCTTTTGATTTGAGCCGGACTAAATTTCGTAAAAATAGTCGGTCTAGTCAGTTTTCGGATTTGGTCATTAAAAAATAGAATTGTTACATTCCTATCGCACTTAGGAAACCTTTTTACCATACATGTTTAAGGTTTGAGTAAATTACATTTTGTATACTAAATTACCATTTCTATACCATATCTAATTAAGGTTATAATTAATGAGATATTTTCTACTCCTTAATTAAAGCATTTTCGTTTTTTTTCAGTACTAATCCCTCACTTTCTCTCTCCTAACCCCTCATCCCCGTACCCCCACGTTCTTTTTAACCTCCCACGTTCTTTCTATCATTGCCCTTCTTCTGAAACCACCCAATTTTCCTCTAAATTCAAACAAAATTCAACAAACCCTTTAAACAAATTCCTATCCATAATTTTATTTAGTTGAAGTTCCTCAATGAAGAACAAGGAAGGTTCGAAAAAGAGTCCAAAAAAAGTTGAAGTTAAACCATGAAGAACATCAAATCTCCCAAAAAATACTTAAAAAATCTACAGTAGGTGTTTCGATTTGGGTGTTTTAACACCAAAATCACCACAAAAACAAATAAATCTACACATGTAATGGAACCTACTACTCACATTTCATCTCCTAGACAAATCCGAGCCGAGATGAGAACAAAGCAAATGCACGATGTAGATGCTGGAGAAAGTGCTACACCAGGCGGCAAACAACTGTCTTAATTTTGTAGATTATTTATAGTTGTGATTTTCTACAGTTTATAATTGTAGATAAATTGTAGACTTTTTTTACAGAAGATTTTGTAGAAGTTTTAGTCGTTTTGGATTTGTGAAAACAGAAAATCATGCATCTACAATCAGAATACAAATAATCTACAATTTATCTACAAAATATCTACAAACTGTATACATTGAATTTTAATATCCCAATTGCCATTTCAATTGCAGATAATTTGTAGATATAGTAAAAATTTTGTATTCATTCATTTTAGGATGTCAGATATTGTAGTTAAATTGTACTATAACTGTTGCAATTTGTAGAAATTTGTAAAAATAATACTGCTTCGTACATAATTAAACTGATTTTTATTTTATTTGACTAGATTCTGTTCTAAACATAGATTGTAGTTTTATTTAAAGACAGCATTTTGAAATCAATAATTTTTAATCATAGATTGTAGTTTATTTTGTCCTATAAATGTAGTAATTTTGAAAACAACATTGCTTTATTCTTTCATTAAACTTATTTGTAGTTAGGCAAATATAGTAATTTTGTATATAATACCGTAAAACCATAATTCTATGCAATTTCGAACTATACAAACCTGCACTTGTGTTATCGTTGGTGATTGCCAATTCCATATTGTAATCTCGTACACTTATACATAACGGATATGAACCTAAATTTTTATTCTCCTTTTTGGTCTCCATATACATACGAACCCCCATATCATTCTAAATTTTCTTTGTTTTTTTGGATTTCTGGATTGAGAGAAAAAAAGATGAAGAACAGATATATGATCGCCAATTTGATTTTTGAAAACGACGAAGAACAGAATATAGCAATTTTGAGTTGTTGAATCTTGAAGCTTTGAACTCTACAATTTGAATTCGATTTGTTGAAGTTGTTCGTAGTTTGTTGAAGTTGTTCATATTTTTTTTTTTTGTTAAATTTTTGAATTGCAGTTTAAGAGTAAATTACGCAGATGCGAAATCTCCTTTCCGTTTCAAAATTTGAATTTAATGTAGAACAAATCAATCCCAAGATTCTTTCCTGATTTTTCGCGCGTTATTAAGGAAAGATTTTGCCCTATTAATTCCTAATAAACGAGTGGTACAGAAATTGTAGGAAAAATATGGACTTGGCGGGTAATTTAGATACTATGCACATATTTGGTAATAAAGTTTCATATATGGTATAGGAAGGAAAAAATTCCTTAAAAAATAGCAACTGTTTACCAAGTCCATGAAAAATAACCACTATTTTGCTGCAATAGAGACCGGTCCAACATAATATACTGGAGTTCGGTGCACCTGTGTATGAACTTCCAGCATATTATGCTGGACCGATATACTTTATTGGCTCCAGTATAATATACTAGAGACTGGAGCACCGGTGCTCCAAACTCCAATATATTATACTGGACCGGTATATTATACTGGAACTCCAGTCTAATATACTGGAGTTCCAGTATAATATATTGGAATTCCAGTATATTGTGCTGGAGTATTTTTTCGGATTTTGAACATTGTTTTCGTTCAAATTTATCTTTACATGAAAAGTGACTAAATTTTGATTACTTTTGAAACTGGACTATTTTGAACGATCACTTGTAAATTTGGATATTTTTGTGAATATTTCTACAACGCATTAGAGTGAGACTAGCCAGTTAGTAGTTAGTCTTAGGATGCTAGTGGTTTCTACTGATGCAGGGCTTTATCTGCTGGTTATTATTATACCTTCCATCTATTTCGTATTTCTTATATTGCTGTTATTTTATTATGATTCTATTGATGGTACTAATATATCGTCTCTTGTTGCTTTGTTGAGCCGAAGGTCTCCTGGTAACAGTCTATCTGCCCCTCGGGGTAGGGGTAAGGTCTGTGTACATATTACCCTCCCCAGATTCCACTTGTGGGATTATACTGGACTGTTGTTGTTGTTGTTGTCCCCTAAATTTCGGGAGAAATTCTAAAATAGCCAGATTTACAACAAGTCGTTCAAAAATAGCCCAATTTTAAAAGTAATCGAAATTTAGCCACTTTTTATGTAAAGATAAATCTGAACAAAAACAGTGTTCAAAACCTGGAAAATACTCCAGTATATTATGCTGGAGTTTCAACATAAGTATACTTGAACTCCAGCATATTATACTAGAGTTCCAAGATAAGTATGTTGGAACTCCAGCATAGTATGATGGAGTTCTAGCATAAGTACACTAGAATCCAGCATAATATACTGGAGTTGCAGCAAGTATACTGGTCCAGTATAATATACTAGAGTTCGGAGCATTGGTGCTCCAGTCTCCAGTATATTATACTGGAGTCAGCAAAGTATACCGGTCCAGCATAATATGCTGGAGTTCATATACAGGTACACCGAACTCCAGTATATTATACTGGAGTCAGCAAAGTATACCGGTCCAGCATAATATGCTGGAGTTCATATACAGGTACACCGAACTCCAGTATATTATACTTGACCGGTCTCTATTGCAGCAAAATAGTGGCTATTTTTTATTGACTTGGTAAACGCTGGCTATTTTTAAATGACCAGTCCGAAAACTGACTATACCGTGCTATTTTTACCTAAATTTCTTTTCGAATTTTACGGGACAAATTGTACAAATAGCCATTTTTTGGACAACGAGAATAACCGAAATTTATAAAGTTTTTAAGATTTAACTGTCTCAAAAAACTTGGATTAGAAAGATACGTCCATAATTTTCTTTTTAACTTTTTTTTATTCCTAATTACATAAAATTATTGTCGCCTAAAGCACCACAAAACCTCTTGCTCAAGCCTAGATGTGAGGGGCTAAACAAATCCAGAACATGTGCATGGAATAGCAGGTAGAGTCGAATTTGGAGTCCACTCTTTATATCTGTTTAGTTTTGTACATCAATATCCATATACTGATATACAAGTAAATATTTGTTCAGTGTACCCTTCATATTTGGTTCTTCAGTTTGTATGGGACTTAAATTTATTGCATGAACATGTAGAAAAAGAATAAGCTAAGTGTTCCTATAAATATGTTATTGTTCCACATAATTCATCCAGGACTTTTCACCATTTCAATTGGAAAAAAAGAAAGAATTTTATTTCCTTCTAAACACAAGTTTACTTGAGATTAAAGATTGCACATCTAATTCAATTCTTCATTGCGTAACTTAATGGCTCCCATCGATTTCTGATTGGAACAGGACGGACTTTGGACTAAAATTCTTAATTTTATTGGAAGTATATACTTAGAGAAATATAATTGCCTGAGACTTAACCATCATTGGAAATTCTCTCCTCATAGAAGCAAAAGAGAAGTTAGAACTTTGATCCTTTCTATGTAATTGTGGGAGAATAGGAGATTCACATAGCAATTGTGAAGTCGATACGCGAGATTATTCCTCATAAGGATGATGAGTTATATTTGAAAAAGGACTAGTCAAATACCGATAGAGAAAAAAATAGATGCTTTGTAGTATGAATCTAAAATTATTTTGCAATCTAGAGCATGGACACTAATTGTCTAATTCAATTATCCATCTTGGAATGTTCAAGCAATATTTAGTTATTTTTTTATCTACGTACTTGGTGAATACATGCAATAAAAAATTTATCATTTAAAATACACTTTATAACAGTTGATAAGAGACACACCACGTACATAAACACTAGTATATTTGTTTGGCTCAAAAGTTATCGATTACATTATGAGCTATGGACAATCAAAAAGTATATAAAAGGGGTAAATCGCAATTAAATATAATAAACCCCGAAACCAGATCTATATCGTTAATATTATGGATATTAGTAAAAAGGAAGGAGTTATGAATATTATCGATGATCAACACTGAGAAGATAATAGAGAGAGAATGATAGAGAGAGAATAATCAGAAGTTGTATTATTAGAGAATAACACCTGCCCCTTACAATAAGGAAAACCCCTCTTTATATAGAGGAAGAGTTTTCTCACTAAGAGTACAATTCGTCGAGGGGTCGCTTGTCACACCTCCTTTTTTCACGAGCTTTATATCGGCCTTTACTACACCCCGATATAGTAATAAAGGAGTTTTTTTCAATTTAAGGACAATCGAAACGGGATCCATTTTTATTTTAAAAAAAATCAGAGTCGCCACTTGGGAGATTTATGGTGTCCCAAGTCACCGTTTTGAATCCTGAATCGAGGAAGGTTTTGACTCTGTATTAAAGTCGCGAACCAGAAATCTGGGTAAGGAATTCTGTTAACCCGGGAGAAGGTGTTAGGCACTCCCGAGTTCCGTGGTTCTAGCACGGTCGCTCAACTGTCATATTTGGCTAAAATATTTCATTTTAATACATATTATCCTATTTGAGCATTTTTTTTAAAAAANAAATCGCGTCTAAAGAGACTAACGCGTTATTATCTTCTGGGAAAGCCGTGAAATTTGCTAAACGGCCCGTCCCGAATCTCTAAGCATTTTATATTAATTAACTAATTGAGGGCCCGCAATTGTATTTTATTTGGCGAGGCTCGTCTCATTTTTATTTATTAAGGCCCAACTAAAGTAACTAAATTTTCTATTTTTTGTCTCTAAAGTTTAATTAATTCGTGGATATAAATTTGAACTCTTAATTCAAGTTCGAGCTCAAACAAAAGGGAATACCTTTTAGCTTGAGTCCGCTACCTAATTAGAAGTCCAATTTCTATATTCGCGAATCAATTCCCTATACTCCTAATATATTCTTAATTTTTATTCAAAGTGAGCAAGGAATTTGGGGCTTCAAGTTCAAGTCCGAATTCAAACAAAAGGGAAAACCCTTTTAGCTTGAACCCGCTACATAAAGCATGGAACAAATTAATTACTAATGAGCTTTAGCCTTTATACCAACCCATGACCTATCAGCGTTTAAGAAGACATTTAAACTGTAACACATTAGTTAATTATGAACAACTAATAAAAGAGAGGCGAGGCACAAATAGCAGAACCTCTAATCAAATGTTTAGATTTCAATTTTTAATTGGAAATGTAACTTCAGAATTATATAACATTGATAGTAACTTCTCATAAGATCAATTAAATGACAACTATCACATAGAGTTATCCTTGATAACACCACATAAATTAAGCATCTGCCAGATTTGCATTCTATGACAACAACACAATTTGGCTCAAGATAACAGAAACTTTGTATTAAGGCAGCATCTACTTGCACATAAACTCAAAGAACTAAATTTTGACTCAACTTAGGCACGAAGAGGGATAACCTTTCGAGAGTAGTTTAGCAACAGAGTCATGGATTTCAACGATGGTAAAGACACTTCCAAACCAGCACATAAATTCATTTTTTCTTACTTAATATCCTAGAAAGAGACGACAACCCCCTTAAGCATCTATCTATCTATCAAAGCTGTAAAATGACTTCCTGTTAAAGGGTGGTCCATGCATTAAATCAGATTTAAGCAAATTCCCAGAAGTAAACAAGGAAAAACAAGTAGCAGCTCTCACATGAAACAGCAAATCAACAGTCACGAGCTATCACTATTCACTTAATCCATACAACTACCAGTTAATTCCGATTTCAGTCAAGCATATTGGAATCAGACAAGTCTAAGATTATACATATTTGAACACATAAACGAAACAGAGCAGACGCACATACCAAGGAAATTCACCCAAACTCTTCATCAATCGAAATCCGATAATTTGTTTCTATTAGTGCTCGAGCTCAAGCATCTGAATTAAACTCTCAAGAAGAATCAATATTACTTTGGCTCACACTTGCAAATGATTAATTACTCCTAGTTAAACTGGATTCCCAAAGTATCAAAAGAAAATTTCAGCAACATTAACATTTAACATGCTAAAATATATTCACAACAGATGTATCCAAATACTATGCTAATTCTTAACTCAAATCCAAACACATGAAGACAAGGTTAAATTATCCCACAAAGTTATACTATTACTGACATTTTAAATAAATTTTTTAAGAGAGACTAGCCAAGCAACGAAAGAAACATGTATCAGAAACTATCCTAAAATTAAACGATTAGGTTCAAACACCTGACAAGATATTACCTCAACACAATTAGAACTAGACCAATACTTCATATTACGCGAAAGATATACGTATAACTATCTGTAAAAAAAAA
>MU696561.1:0-17566 GCA_026770625.1 Nicotiana glauca | reverse complement strand
AAATATTGGATCGAGATTGGATGGACTTTTATGTTTGGACCACCAAAGGAAGCAGTTTGTTTAGGTTGCATCGTGACGAAGAATATTGGAAGCTCTTGAAGATTGCACTTTCTGACTTCTGGTGGAAGCACGTTCAGCCAGCAAAGGAGTTGTACAAGAGATCACAGATCAAAAATCCTCTTGTCGAACTAGGCTCCTATAAGCCAGAACCTCAGCATGAATTGTTCCGGTCTATCATCTATGAAAGCAGGCGTGTGCTTGACAATTCTGTGTTGCTTATGCGTGAAATAGATGGAATGAGCACAACAAGGTGCTAATAGCACCATTCTGCATCGTATGGACTGGCGAACGATACCCGAAGTGCTAAATAGCAAAAAACAGGTCCAGAAATTGACAGGCTGGATAACCGCCCTCTCCCGATTCATCTCGCGATCCTCAGACATGTCACAAATTCTTCAACGTCCTAAGAAAAGACAACGGATTCCAGTGGAACGAAGAATGTGTCAAAGCCTTGCAAGAGCTGAAAACGTATCTGTCATCATCACCACTACTGTCAAATCAAATACAATAGCACGGAATGAGCACAACAAGGTGCTAATAGCACTATTAAAAGGAAAAAAAACTAATGAAGATGTGCAAAAATATAAGTTACATATTAGTCTACATATTATCTCTAAAAAATTTCATAAATCCTTCAAGGTTCGAAGAAATTTCCGTTGGTTGTGGCGGAAAAGAAGCTTGTTCATCACCGCTTCCGGGCGAAGCAGCATCCTCTGCAAGTTTCGCTAGCATTTCTTCATAAGCTTCGTCTATCTCCGATTGTGATTCAGCAAGTCCAATTTTTCTTCTTTCCGAACGGATCCAATATCTGAAGAGTACTGATTTTTCCAAGCTCTCCCTCATGGACGCTCTATGATCACCTATTTGAAGTCACGCTTAACTGAAAGCGCTCTCTGATACTGTTGAAGCTTGAACACATAAAATATCCCGAGCCGTCCTTGAAAGAACCGGAAAGTGTTTTCTCTTGCCTTCCACCATTCCAAAAGATCAAAGGTGCCGTCTGGATTCTCTTTTTCCAGCCCCTGTGACAAATAAACTTGAAACTCATTTAGATGTGAAGTATCATCAATATTATCACCTTGAGAACCCCTAAAATTTGTCCAAGAACTAAGTGTTTTTAGGCCCGCAGTTCTTTTAGATGATTGCGAACTAGACGAAGTAGGAGTTAGAACATTTGGTCTAGCATGATCTAAGGCAAGTTGATAAGCATTATAAATTATTCGAGCATTTATTTTAATTGAGGCTTTTGCATCTGCAAGTGTAGCAAATTCCTCATCTGAAAGATCTAAAGCTTTATAAATATTTGAATACCAAAAGTGAGGACCTCCTAATTTTATAGTAGGATTTAACATGGAAGCAAAACCATAAATAGGGGGATAGGGAAATAACATTTCTTAAACTTTTCTTTCATTGCATTTATAGCAAGTTGATAAATTACCCCACATTCTTAAAATTCAACAAACAAATCACATAGTGCTGCAATATAAATTAAACAATTTAAAATAGTAGGATAATATTGCCCAGACAATTCATTTGTAGCTTGATGAAATTGTTCTAAAAAATCTATAAGAATTTTAACATTATTCAATCTTGATTTGTAAGGATTTCACCATCATCCTCACCACCAATACGATCATTAAACGTTGCATTTATTGGGTTACTATATTCATATGCAATAACTAAACTTTCGTACACATAATTCCATCTAGTCGAACAAGCTTTAGGAACCTTTCTTTCTCTAAGGCCAAATTCATCACATTTTTAAAAATATTCTCTAAGTCTACTTCTATGGTTTGAATAAAAAAGCCAATTAAGAGCCACTTTTACCTTTTCAATTTCTAAATTTAAAATTTTCATACCATCACCGACGATTAAATGGTAAATATGACAAATACATCTAACATGGAAACAATTACTAAATGCAAGATTTAATGTAGTTGTAAGTACGCCTATAGCATTAGTGTCACCAGAAGCATTATCCATAGAAATTGATATTATTTTATCTCTAATGCAAAAATATATACAAATATCTGCAACTTTGTTAGCAATAAACTTACCTGTGTGACGTGAATTAATTATTCTATAAGTAATAATGCGTTTTTGTATTTTCCATTCTTCATCAATCCAATGAGTGGTTACAGTAAGATAATCACAGTCATTACCAGTTCTACCAATATCAGTGGTAATAACAATCCGAAAATCTATATGAGTAAATAAATACCGTAAATATTGTTCATATTCATGTTTATATTTATAAATATCGCTCTTTACGGTTGCGCGAGGCCATCCTTTATAAGTAGGATTAAAAACTTTTCTAATATCACAAAGTGAGGGTTAGAAGGAAAACTATAGGGTAAGCACATAACAGTAACCGTTTTTGCTAATTCTTCACGATCTTTATTTGGATCGTAATATAAAATGCCACCCATCACAGTGTTAATTCCTGGTTGAGCTAGATTTGACCAAGTACTAGGGTTAACCTCAGTACCTACACTTCTCCCTTCTAGCTGCGCTTTCATTTGAAGATATCTAGCTTTATCTCTAGGGTGTGTCTTTATGTGTCTAGTCAAACTACCCGCACCGCTACGATCTCCAGCATATTTATGAGCCAACAAACCCCCACAAGTTTTACACATAGCCTTATTTTGTTCTCTTAGTTGAGTAAAAAAGTTCCAAACAAGTGATGTTTCGGGGCGTTTAATTAGAACATTGTCTATTAAAAGTAGGGGTTACTATAGGAGGGTCAGGCGGGGTATCATTTGGATTATTATCAGTTGGGTTAACAATAGGACTAGTAGGTGTATCATCTAAATCTGGTTGTGTTTCATCTAAATCTTCATTTTCCTCATCATTTTCATCAATAGTTTCATTAGGATAAAAAAACGTTCATATATTCAGCATTTAATTGTTGACATGGTGCAACATCATGGCAAAATTGACTATCACTAAATTGAAAACAAGGGTTATCGCTATCAAGAATAATAGGTGGAGGAGGACGGGTAACAGGTCTAGGTCGAGGAACCGGGGGAGGGGTAGTAGCTTGGCGACTAGATTCACCAATTTTAGATTTTCCTTTACCACCGAACATTTTTTTTCAAAAAAAAAGGCCATATTAATTATAACTAGTATACATACTCGCGCAATGCACGAATAATTGATAAATATAATCATGAATATACAGGTTCATTAAATAATTATAAGATTTAGCATATTGTAAAATAATATTGTGAAGCTTACATGAGAGAACGCTAACATATTTAGCACCTCAAATGGTTATATTAGATAATACTAATAAAAAAATTAATATATAATCTTTGTTCATTGTCTAAATTTGTTAACCATATATATAGATTATATAAACTAAAACAAACAAACTTAAGTGTTGGAACGAGTTTACCGAATTGATGAGCAACTTCTTGAAAATTGAATATCGTTGAAGACGTGAATACTTCAATTCATCAACTTCACAATTTTTCACGAAATTACAATAATAAAGTAAGCAATTATAGAAGAAAATTAGAGAGAGATCGAGAGAGATTGATGAATTTGTGAATAAAAATGAAAGAATGAGGGGGTATTTATAGTTGAGAATAGGAAAAAAGTATAATTATAAAATGTTTGGGGTTAAAATAAAGTTTGGGGGCCAAATCGCTATTTTTGAAAGTGCCAAACGGCTAAAATTGCAGGCCAACGGCTACATTTAAAATTCTGACCGTTGGCCCTTTTTTTTAAAAAATAAAATAAAATAAAAAATTTTGACCGTTGGGCCCGATTGAACCGGTCCAGGCCCGCCTGCTGGTCCCGGGCTAAACGGTCCCGGACTTGCGGGCTTTTTGATAGAGACCGGCCCACTGTGGGCTTTTGGGACCGCTAGAGACCGGCCCGTTGGAAACGGCCCGCGGTCCCGGGCTGGACCCGGCCCACAATACAGCATTATCATGACACTCAATTCACTTACTGATGGCTAGAAATTCGACATGCAACATCCACGCAAATAAAACAACGGAAAAGGGTCTAATATATCCTTCTACTATTGAAAATTATTTTAAAATATCCTCCGTTATACTATTGGCTCAAAAAAACCCTTACCGTCTTACTATTGGAACACATATATCCCTAACTTGACGGACTAGACACATGGCACCCATCCAAAGTTGTTGGTCAATCCAATTTTAAATTAAAAATGACCCGCCCCATTACCTGGTACCCACAACCCGACCCTCTTTTAATTTAATTGAATCCGAACTCCCAAAATAGAAGCCATTCTTCCTAGCAAAATTAGGTTTTTGCATTACCACAACCACTCTTCACAATCTCACCATATTAAAGAAAGTTCTGGAAGATATAAGGATTTGGGTTTTCAAAAAGGCTATGGAATTTCTAGTGATATTTCTAATAATTTGATGAAAAGCTACTTACCCTTTCAACGAAGATTAGTACGATATTAGCCATGCTTCTATCAGAAAATAATACGACAATGAGTGGTCAATCCTCAAGTTCGTCATTGGCCGAAGGTTTGACTCGTTGGCAATGGATTCTGTGCGAATCAGAGTGAAAGAAAATAGTTGCTAAAAATATTTGGTTGTTGCAGGTCATTGAGAAAAAAAAATTAGATGACGCAAGAAAAGGAAGAGTAGCTGGGGTAATTTTCCAATCAAGCTTCATCGGTTGAAACGAAAATAGCAAACACCCAAATGAAAAGTTGCAAAGTTAGTTCAAAATATTGAGCAAAATCAAAGAAAAAAGAGCTTCACAAAAAGAAAGTAGAGAAAAGGCAGAGAGAGAGAGAGAGAGTGTACTTTTTCAGTCTTGGGTCATGGGTACCGGGTAATAGGGTGGGTCACTTTTAATTTAAGATCAGATTGACCAACAGCCTTGGATGGGTGCCACGTGTCCAGTCCGTCAAGTTAGGGATATATGTGTTCCAATAGTAAGACGGTAAGGACTTTTTTGAGCCAATAGTATAACGGAGGATATTTTTAAACAATTTTCAATACTAGAGGGATATATAAGACCCTTTTCTGATAAAACAAATACAGTGGGAAGTGAAAATCGACAAAGAATGTACAAGGCATTTATTATGGTTCAGCTCAGCACTTCGTCTCAGAATTATATAGACTTGAACCATTTCATGTGGGATCAGTACCAAAGTAGACTACTTCTGCTCACCATCTGGAATCAGGACAACTGATCCAGATGTTTTCCTGCTCTCAAGGTCAGCATGTGCTTGCGCCGCTTGAGACAAGGGATAAGTATGATTGACACGGACACGTAAGACACCTGATGCAGCATTTGCAAATACCTCTCCAGCAGTTTCCAGTAGTTCATCCCTCGTTATTGTGTAATGCATCATGCTCGGCCTTGTCAGAAATAGCGATTTCGCTGCAAGAGCTGATAAAGGTACTGGATCTGGTAAGCCAGATGACTGCCCGAAACTCACCATGTATCCACGAGTTTTTAAGCAGTCTAATGAACCCTGATGAAAAAAAATCCTAATTAAAGGCTACTCAGGAACAGGCATAAATGCAACTGATACTTTCTAATCATGGTCACCAAGTCTGGGCCTATCCGTGTTTTCCTGTTCATTCTCTTTCTGGCCTAAAGATGTCGCGTTCAATTTGCCCTGAGAAGTTGGAATTATTGCCTATTTTGCAGTTAATGGTTTTGCAAGTTCTGATTATCATTAAATAGATTTCGATCTCCAACATTTAAAGAGATTGTGATAAATTCAAACCCAAACCTACATGAACAAACTTCACCATTCTGATGAAACTATTGCTTCTTTTTTTTGTTGCTAGCTCTTATAAGTGAATTGTGACTAACTTGTTGAGAAAGAACGAATTTAAATGCCAATACCTGAAAGGTATCTTTCCCAACAGAATCATAGACAACTTCAACTCCTTGGCCAGATGTGATCTCATTGACACGAGTGACAAAATCCTCTTCCTTATAGATTATGACATGATGACACCCATCATCTTTTGCTTGGGCTGCCTTCTCTTTAGTTGATACAGTCCCAATGACTGTAGCACCAAGGGCATTTGCCCATTGGCACAATAGGGAGCCAACTCCACCTGCTGCAGCATGAACAAGTACTGTGTGCCCATGTGCGACCTGTAATACGATGCAACACAGTATAATTTGATGAAAGTAAAGAATCTATATTAGTTTGTAATTAAGAAACTACGAGAGAGAAAAAAATTCAACTAAAAAGGATTTAAAAAGTTATAAAGTTTCAACTAAACAGAAATGTAAAGGTCATTTGTTTCCTTTCTGTTCGTCGGTCTCTTAATTCAGTTAGTAATGCTGCAAAATCACTGCCCTGGGAAGCAGAGATGGTTCACGTTCGGCATGTTGGATTTATAACATGCTATTTTTTTATTTTTTTCATGGTGGTGGTTTTATGGGCCAGCTTGCGAGCATCTCAACTAAGGGTACCTGCTACCTCCCACCAGCACAGACCGGATAACTCTGGTCACCAAGGCTTCGGCGTATGAGAAGAAATCACCTAGTAGTATCTTTTTACCTCCGCTGGGATATGAACCTAAGACCTCATGGTTCTCCTCCGACTTTATTGATCACTTGGCCAAACCCTTGGGTTATAGCATACTATTCTATTAACTCTGACGGCGCCAACCTTCAAATTTAGTTTAAAAGCATTTTCCCCCCTTCCTATGGTCTGGGATTTCCAAGGGATTCTGAAAATCTCTAACAATTCAATTTATGGGGTACCTGACAGGCTGACACTGATCAGGAGAGATCGTAGATACCATATGTTAACCACTTAACCTTTTAGAAAACTAGAAACTAGTAAAACAATGCACTCATGATTAAACGTATACCATGACCTTCAAGGTTTCGAACAATTCATTTCTTTTTCTTTATTTTTTTTTCCCTGATGTTTTTCCTGCTACACTAACTAGCTGCAAACATTCAATTAAAAGGAACAAGAAATTAAAGAATATCAGCCACCCGACAGCTCCCCAAAGTTGCTCGGGTACTGAGAATATCAGGATCTTAGAAGAAGCATAGCCATCCAGAGCACAAATCTGCCAGATACCTGGAGTGAAAAATGGAGTAGGGACAATACTTATGTCTTTGTAATGCATAGAGGATACATAGTTTTAATGTCCTTGTCTTCTATTTCTCTCGTTATCTCAAAAAAATTTATACAAAAAGAAATGCTCGGGAAAATTTAGAAGTTGGAAAGTCTTCAAAAAGTAGAAGAGGAAAAGATCCATAATCATCTGTAGTATGCTCATCTAGATAGCTAGCCCTCAACTCCTAAATCACACCTAGACATACCACTGGACATGCCTTTTACTTCTTCAAGTTGTAGTTACTCATGCATTAACTATGAGAAACACGATGCTATTGTCAAAAACCATAGGATCTAGCAACCTGCTGAATCACCAAACTATAGATTGTTTTACTTAATAAAAGAACCTCCATCGCGGGATGTACATCTAATTGCTAATCATCCATTAGTAGTGCAGTTATTATCTGAAGGTTGAATTTCCAGTAATAAGAGTAGATCAAATAGTATTGAGTATGGTCCTTATATTATGATCGCACAGATCAAAATGTAGATAAAATATTTATAAATCATAAAACAACACTCCATCATGCCCGTTTAAGAGTTCTTAAAGCTTGTATGCTGATGAATGTTATGGATGAGGACTTTTTCTGCACTGCATAATCCAAATCATCTAGTTTGTAATATAAGCATGACCCGTTCAACCAAAGGAGGAAACGACGGAAAAAGAAAGAAAGGAAACTGGGCTGATGTAAATCTATGATTTACATACTTTGAAGCAGCGGCGCAGTAGGAACTGAGCAGTCATGCCTTTGAGAAGTACGGATGCTGCAACAGTTGGCTCGATAGAGGGAGGAACAGGCACAACTTTATCGGCAGGAAGGACCTGTTCCTCAGCATATGCACCCATAGGATTGCCAGCATATGCAACAATGTCTCCAACTTTCCTCCCCGTCAATCCAGGACCAACAGCTGTCACAACCCCTACGGCCTCCATACCTGACATAAAGAATTTAATCCCAATTGAATGCTACCAACATAATGCTTCTATCATCTTCTACACTTTATCAACAAATAAAAATAACTTCTATCATCTTCTATAACTCCATATGTAAGAATCTAGCATGTCCCAAGAAACAAGAAAAGAAGTTGAACCATACAAATACACACTGTTGATAACTAGATGCACATGAAAAAAATCCTTCCCTAGATGAAACAAGAATCACCATTGAAGTGTCAATGGTAATAATGAGAAGTACATGGCCCTGTCCTTTTTGTTTGGTTGGACAAGTATATGGACAGTGTTAGCAGAAACGTAAAAGAAAGAACACAAGATTTAACGTGGTTCGGATCAAAATAATCCTACGTTCACCGGAGAACAATTGTCTTTCTATTATTAACAAAGGAAGGGGAGATTTCCCAATTACACTTAAGAGAATTTCTCTCTTAACTCTCTACTCACTACAATGTATTGTATTATTTTTAGGATGGTTTCTACAAATGAAGGAGTGCATCTATTTACAGAGGTAAAGACTTTCTCTTGATGTCATTGGTGACATCAAACTACCTCATCTTGATATTATGGGTGACATCAAAGGAGGAAGCTTCCTCCTAGCATCCACACCAACTCTTTCCACCAACTCTTCCAATTGGCACGCCATTGTTGACTAAACATAAACCAACAACTCTTTCCACCAACTCTTCCAATTGGCATGCCGTTGTTGACTAAACATAAACCAACATTTTCAGACATGTCTTGTGGTAAAGCAGAATCTTTATGCATCTAATTTACTTCGCCTCCTTATTGCCTGTGAATCATCACCTAAATTGCAGATCTGCAGTACTGACTAGTTTTTGTGAGAAGGCACGGGAGAAAATATGATATATTGATATATTGTGTGTTCAATACAATACAAGAGGTCCTTATTTATAGCTATACTATACAAGGACATTCTATTCCTATTCCAATGTGGGACAAGACTACATATCTAACACTCCCCCTCAAGCCGGTGCATACACATCATATGTACCGAGCTTGTTACACATGTAACTAATACGAGAACCAGTAAGAGACTTAGTGAAAATATCTGCTAGTTGATCATTCGACTTTACAAACTTTGTAACAATATCTCCTGAAAGTATCTTTTCTCTGACAAAGTGACAGTCGATCTCAATGTGTTTAGTCCTCTCATGGAACACTGGATTTGACGCAATATGAAGAGCAGCTTGGTTATCACACACTAGTTCCATCCTGCTGATTTCTCCGAACTTTAACTCCTTGAGCAACTGCTTGACCCAAACTAACTCACACGTTGCCATAGCCATGGCCCGATATTCCGCTTCGGCGCTAGATCGAGCAACTACATTTTGTTTCTTGCTCTTCCACGAGACCAAATTACCTCCTACTAGAACACAATATCCAGATGTAGATCGTCTATCAGAAGGTGATCCAGCCCAATCAGCATCTGTGTACCCAACAATCTGCTCGTGGCCTCGATCCTCGAATAGTAATCCTTTGCCTGGAGCTGACTTTATATACCGAAGAATACGAACAACTGCATCCCAGTGACTATCACACGGAGAATCCATAAACTGACTTACAACACTCACCGGAAAAGAAATGTCAGGTCTAGTCACTGTGAGGTAATTCAATTTTCCAACCAACCTCCTATATCTCGTAGGGTCTCTAAAAGGCTCTCCCTGTCCAGGCAGAAGCTTGGCATTCGGATCCATAGGAGAGTCAATAGGTCTGCAACCCATCATTCCAGTCTCCTCAAGAATGTCTAAGGCATACTTCCGCTGTGAAATAACAATACCTGAGCTAGACTGAGCGACCTCAATACCTAGAAAATACTTTAGTCTGCCCAAATCCTTGGTTTGGAAGTGCTGAAAGAGATGTTGCTTCAGATTAGTAATACCATCCTGATCGTTGCCAGTAATAACAATATCATCAACATAAACCACCAGATAAATACAAAGATTCGGAGCAGAATGTCGATAAAACACAGAGTGATCAGCCTCACTACGAGTCATGCCGAACTCCTGAATAATGGTGCTGAACTTACCAAACCAGGCTCGAGGGGACTGTTTCAAACCATATAGTGACCTGCGCAATCTGCATACACAACCACTAAACTCCCCCTGAGCAACAAAACCAGGTGGTTGCTCCATATAAACTTCCTCGTCAAGATCACCGTGGAGAAAAGCATTCTTAATGTCTAACTGATAAAGAGGCCAATGACGTACAGCAGCCATGGACAAAAAAAGACGAACAGATGCTACTTTAGCCACGGGAGAGAAAGTATCACTATAATCAAGCCCAAAAATCTGAGTATATCCTTTTGCAACAAGACGAGCCTTAAGCCGATCAACCTGGCCATCCGGACCGACTTTGACTGCATAAACCCAACGACAACCAACAGTAGACTTACCTGCTGGAAGAGGAACTAGCTCCCAAGTGCCACTTGCATGTAAAGCAGACATCTCGTCAATCATAGCTTGTCGCCACCCAGGATGAGATAGTGCCTCACCTGTAGACTTAGGAATAGAAACAGTGGACAAAGAAGATATAAAAGCATAATGAGGTGACGACAGACGATGATAACTTAGACCAACATAGTGGGGATTAGGATTAAGTGTGGACCGTACACCTTTGCGGAGTGCAATTGGTTGACTAAGAGGAGACAAGTCCGCAGTAGGTGCAGAATCTGATGCAGGAAGTGAATCACCTGGGCGTGATGCTGGATGTGGACGGCGATGATAAGTCAAGAGTGGCGGAGCTGCAGAAGGTTGAACTGGATTATGTGGATGAATTGGACCTGGAGCTATAGATGGTGGAACGGGAGCTATAGGTGGTGGAGCCGGAGATGTAGAGGAAGATGGATGGGAGATAATGACTGAATCTCCAAAAGAAGGGATTGGTAGTACCTCAGAAATATCTAAGTGATTACCTGAACCTGTGAAGTATGATTGGGTTTCAAAGAAGGTAACATCAGCAGACATAAGGTACCGCTGGAGGTCAGGTGAATAACATCGATACCCCTTTTGCGTTCTTGAGAAACCAAGAAATACGCACTTAAGAGCACGCGGAGCTAACTTATCTGTTCCTGGAGTAAGGTTATGGACAAAACAAGTGCTTCCAAAGACACGAGGTGGAAGAGAGAACAAAGGTAAGTGGGGAAACATAACAGAGAATGGGACTTGGTTCTGGATAGCTGAAGATGGCATACGATTAATAAGATAGCAAGATGTAAGAACTGCATCCCCCCAAAAACGCAACGGAGCATGTGATTGTACGAGTAGGGTACGAGCAGTTTCAATAAGATGTCTATTCTTTCTTTCAGCTACCCCATTTTGTTGAGATGTGTACGGACAAGATGTTTGATGAATAATCCCATGAGATTTCATAAACTGTTGAAATGGGAAAGACAAATACTCTCGGGCATTATCACTACGAAATGTGCGAATAGAAACTCCAAATTGATTTTGAATTTCAGCGTGAAAGGTCTGAAATATAGAAAACAACTCAGATCGATTTTTTATCAAAAATATCCAGGTGCATCTAGAATAGTCATCAATGAAACTAACAAAGTAGCGGAATCCTAAGGTAGAACTGACCCGACTAGGACCCCAAACATCTGAATGGACTAAAGTAAAAGGTGACTCTGCTCGATTATCAATACGTCGAGGAAAATGAGAGCGGGTATGCTTACCGAGCTGACAAGACTCACACTCTAGAGATGACAAGTGAGATAAACCAGGTACCATTTTCTGAAGTTTTGACAAACTAGGATGTCCCAACCGTTTATGTAATAAATCTGGTGAATCAGTAACATGACAAGTTGTTGAAGGAAGACAAGATGTGAGTCCATGTGATTTAGCGAGGATAAGGTAATAAAGTCCATTTGATTCACGTCCGGTACCAATGATCCGCCCTGTACTACGTTCCTGTATAAAAACATGGTCATCAAGGAATAAAACGGCACATTTAAGTGATTTGGCTAGGCGACTAACAGCTATGAGATTAAAAGGACTATTAGGGACATAAAGAACTGAATCTAAAGGTAAGGAAGGAATTGGGCTTGATTGACCTATTGCAGTTGCCATGGTTTGAGACCCATTGGCCATTGTGACTCTTGGAAGAGATTGAGAATACGAAATAGTAGTGAAAAGAGATTTGTTACCAGAAATATGATCCGATGCACCCGAATCAATGACCCAAGACTCAGAGGATGAAGATTGAGAGACACAAGTCACGCTATTACCTGTTTGAACAACGGAAGCTATCTCAGAAGATGTTTGCTTACATGCTTTGTACCAAAGAAACTCAAAATAATCCACTAAAGAAACCATCCGACTATTTGAAGCATCGGTTCCCATGTCGCTACAATTAATAGTAGTAAGGTTAACTACTGAAGAAATCGCTGAGAAAACAGAACACTGTTCTGCACCGAAAAACACTATTCACTCCAGAAATACTGTAGCTCTCGGAATATTACTGTAGCAGCCGGAAATAATTCAAAAGGGGTCGGAATGAAATAAAAACAGTAGGGGTAGGATCGGAATTAACAGACGACCCAACTGTTCTGAAGGAACTTTTTCAAAAACTGGCCGGAAGTTCACTTTTGAAATCACTATTCATGCCGGAAAAATATAAAAGTGGTCGGAATTTGGTGTAACCTGGATGGGTAGGCTCGGAATTGCAAGGGGAATAATCTGTCCTGAAGAGTCGTCGCCAAAAAATGGCCGGAAGGTGGCCCACACGATGTCGGAACTTCGCCGGAAAATTTTCTTCGGACAACTACAATCTCGCCGGAGATTTTCACTGGGGTTTGGTCCGGACAGTGACTACTCTTGTGGTAGTGTTGGATTTTTTTTTTTTACGCAACACTGACAGAGACAAAGCAGACGCAAAACAACTTTGAAAGTCGCCGGAAAAAGGGTTCTAGTGACTGATTTCACTTCCCGGAATCGCTGGAATTTATGCACAGCGATAAATCTCTCACGATAGCTCTGATACCATGTGAGAAGGCACGGGAGAAAATATGATATATTGATATATTGTGTGTTCAATACAATACAAGAGGTCCTTATTTATAGCTATACTATACAAGGACATTCTATTCTTATTCCAATGTGGGACAAGACTACATATCTAACAGTTTTAAAGTGGATAACGAGTTAGGCTGTGAGTGGAAGGGCGTAGTAATCGACGAAATGCTTCAGGGAATTGAAACTCAACATATATCCAGAGATTCCGGTATAGGGGAACTTCCATATGGAGAATTAGTGTTGTCAAAGGCGCGCTTAAACTTAAAGCACGTTTAAGCCCTGATGCGAGGCTCAAAACATGTTGAGCACTTCGCCTTGCTTTGTGGGCTCTTTATTTATTTTATTTTTTGATTTGCACCGGGTGTCCGAGTCTCTAAGAGCCCAGACTAATCCCAGGGGTGCACAGGCCCTCGGCAAGGAGTTTACCGCAAGTGCACCACGGTTAATTCAGATTTTTACCCAGTCCGATGGCCCTCAGAAATTGTTTGCACCCAGTGGGTTTCGAACTTGAAACCTTGAAAGGGAGCAAACCCCAAGGCTTTGTGGGCTCTTTATTGTCGCATCAAGACTCTAAGGCATACTTTTCTTTGCCAATGAGTGTAATCCTGAACAGACTACATTAAACAATTGATATTTCATGTTATCGTAAATATTTTCAATTTATTTGTCCACATATTTGCTATTCGTGCTTATAATTGTTAGTCTTGGACTACATATACATATTTTTACCTTTTTTCTCCGGTTGCGCCCTTTTTCATTAAAGCCCACGCTTTATTTGCACTTTGCGCTTATAGCCCCAACGAACCTTAGAGTTCTTTTTGCGCTTTTTACCTTTGATAACACCGTGGAGAGTACCTGTTTAACTTTCAATAAACAACATATCATCCCATGCGTAATGGAGAAATTCATGCCAAAGCAGATGCAGGCTTTTCTTTTTGCATATGATGCAGTTCTAAAGTTAATCAAAACCAGCAGAAGATATTCAAATTAATGGATGCCTCAAACCAGTGGGCTACAATTGAGAAGGGGGTTTAATGTATATCTTCAATTTAAAAATAGGATCTTGACACATATAAAACGTATTTCCAATCGCAAAAGTTCAGGAAGAGACCTTGAAACATCATATAGAAGAAGAAAATAATTGACAGGGATAAGTGATAAACACCTGGTGTAAAGGGAAGTGCAGCAGCTTTATAAACTCCTTTTCGGAAATATACATCAATGAAGTTGAGGCCAATGGCCTTATTTTTCACCTTGATCTCTCCATCCTTTGGTTCTCCTACTTGGACGTCCTCCCATTTGAGAACCTACAAAAGAAGTGGCCTTGTCTTTAATATTTATTCTCCTGCTACCCTCAAAACACAAAAATAAAGATACAAACTTCAACTAAGAACTTACCACACTAAAATTAGCCGGATAAAGGCAAAAAACAAACATCTTTTAGCAGAATTNTAATACAAAAAAAAAAAAAAAAAAAAGGTAGCCTCAAAACACTATCGAGTGCCCCCAACCCAGATACTATCAGTATAGGATCATGAATTAAAATCGCAGCATTTGATCTTTTTCTTGTGACAACATGACTAAAAATTAAGCATAAATGGACAAAAATGTAAAGAGATTAAACCTCAGGACCACCAAGTTCATGAACTCTAATAGCTTTGACCATTGTTGGTGCTGATGCTGAGTGAGCTCTTACTGCTAAGGGAATACACTTGATTTTATGATTACTGGTCAGTCGACTAGATAGAGAGAGGCTAGATATGAAAGACTTTGGTAGAAGAAGATTGTGACAGTGCTGAAAAGCAAACGGTTATATTCTTGAAAAACCCATAATGTATATGTAAGCAAAACATATAAATTTGTCGAAGAAAAGAAAAAATAATTTTGAAGAAAAGAAAAAACAGATCAGCACCATTATGAAAGACAGTATGTAACCACACCGAAATACCCCTCACAAAACCCAAGCCCAATTTTGGAGGGCCCATTTGAGACTATTTTACTTGAGAAAATGACCCTCTCAAAATAATAACAAAAATAAATAAATAAATAATTTCCTTATATATTTTTTTGGCTATCAAATATAAATAATTTAGCGCGGGTAAAAAGTGATAATACCCCTATTTACTTCGGAATAACGAATATAATAATGATTTACATTGGAAAAAGAAAAAATTTACCTAGCTATAAATTTATTTATCACTTTTATTTAGGTTTGTACTTAATTATATTCTATATTTATATTTATCATTTATGTACAAAACCATAAAATATAAGATCCCTTAAATTTAGCATCTCATTCACCAAATCCTTCCTAAAATTCAAATTTCATCTATTTTTCAAAAGTATTCACAACTCATTTTCTCTCCTCATACTTGTTATCCAAAATCGGTACTTCTCTCACAATGGAGACAAAAATGGCGAAAATTTTGTCTCTAAAATTGCAGCAGCAAAGGGTTTTCTATTGACATCCATTAAAAATTTTCAAAACATTAAATTCAACTTTCAAAATTTATAAAATTTTGATTTGTGTGAATTAGATATTTTTGAAAATAATGGAGAATATACCTTATAGTTTATTTCTCAATTTTGAGGGAAGTTGGTCAAGTTTAGAGTTGGTTTTCAGGTAAAAATTTCATATTGAATCTTGAAGAAAACGGAGTTGCAGTAATTATATGATAAATGTATCACAATATTTTTTTTAGAATTGTGTCTCAATTATATCAAAATTGTATGTTACTTGTCTCTGATACATCAACATCTAAAACAATACCTGATACCATACTAATGCATTTATAATATAATATTATAACAGAGTTTAAAGTTGTGATTAAAACTTGAAGAAAATAAGGATCACAATTTTTTAGAAATGTATCGCAGTTTGTAGTACAAATGTATAATACTTATATTAGTTTATATAATGTATTGTTTTAGGTATTAATGTATCAAATACAAGTTAGATACAATTATAATACACGTACGATACATTTATAATACAATTATATTTTAGGTATTGATGTATCTATAATGCATATGAGGGCCAGACCACCTGAAGCACAATGTGGTGGCCGATGCCTTGAGTAGAAGGTCAGCAAGTATGGGCAACCTTGCGTACATTCCAGTCGGTGAGAGACCGCTCGCATTAGATGTTCCGGCTTTGGCCGATCAATTAGTGAGGTTGGATGTTTCTGAGCCCAGTCGTGTTCTAGCTTGTATAGTTGCTCGGTCTTCATTGTTTGAGAGCATCAGGGAGCAGCAGTATGATAACCCTCATTTGCTTTCCCTTAGGGACACAGTGCGGCACTGTGATGCCAAGCAGGTTACGGTAGGAGATGATGGAGTTTTGAGGATACAAGGTCGTATTTGTGTACCTAATGTGGATGGATTTTGTGAGTTGATCCTTGAGAAGGCTCACAGTTCCTGGTATTCTATTTCATCCAGGCACCGCCAAAATGTATCAAGATTTGCCGCATTATTGGTGGAGGAGGATGAAGAAGGATATAGTTGCATATGTAGCTAGGTGTCTAAATTGTCAGCAGGTAAAGCATGAGCATTAGAGACCTGGTGGTTTACTTCAGAAGTTAGAGATTTCTGAGTGGAAGTGGGAGCATATCACTATGGATTTCGTTGTCGGACTCCCACGGACTCAGAGGAAGATCGATGATGTTTAGGTCATTGTAGACAAGCTGACCAAGTCAGCGCATTTCATTCATGTCGCAGTTACCTATTCTTCAGAGTGGTTGGCTGAGATTTATATCCGCGAGATTGTTCATCTTCACGGTGTACCCGTGTCTATCATTTCTGACTCGATAGGTCATCTTATGTTTTAGAACCTAATTCTACGCTTTGAAGCCTTAAACACCTTATTTTAGCCCTCTTCGATTTTTGTGCGCAGTCCGAACATGTTTCCGAAAAGCTTTTATGTTAAAAACTGAGAAAATATGAAATTTCTCCCTTAAAATCCATTTGAATTGACTTCGGTCAACATTTTGAGCAAACGAACCCAGATTCGTGTTTTGATGGTCCCGGTGGGTTCATATCGTGATCTGGGACTTGGACGTATGCTCTGAATCGAATTCGGAAGTCCCTAACCCGAGTTATCGCACTTTGTTAAAATTTGAAAGTTAAAAGCTTAATGACTTTGGAATGTTAGACTAATGTTTGACCTTTTGGATATCGGGTCCGTACTTTGATTAACAAATTTACTGTGACTCGAAAATTAGTGGCTAACCTTTTAGTTTATATGAGGTTAAACCGAAAGAATGAGAAATAGTCAAGAGTTGTGATTTTTCATTCACAAATTGTTGAGATTCTTCTTTCATGATATAGTTGTGGAACTACAATAAAACAATAAACACATGTTTGGAATCAATGTGTGTGTGTGTGTGATAGGGGGGGAATGTGTGTGTGTGTGTGATAGGG
>MU696554.1:0-105237 GCA_026770625.1 Nicotiana glauca | reverse complement strand
TGGGGGGGGGGGGGGTCATATACAATATGTGCAACTTTTGGGTGTCTAACCTTGAAGGTTGGAAAGCTCCACCTACCCATTTTAACTATGCCTCTAACTCTTCTAGGAAGCTCAGAGAAGGAGTTGAAGGTACGAATTCCATTAACACCATGGCTTAGGGCTGCTAATTTATCAGCTAACTTGTTTGCTTCCCTATAACAGTGGTTAATGTTAAATTCATAATTTTCCATTAGTTTCTAGATATCCTTGACTTGTTTAGATATTATCCATGGAGGCTTCCATTCTTTATTGATGCATTTTGTTAGAAGCATCAAATCAGTATCTGCATAGGCCATGTGGAAGCCTCTACTTGCACACCATTTTAGGTCGTAAAGCATTGCTACTGCTTCTGCGAGATTGCTGGTGCCTGGTCTTTTATACAACTACCATCACTATTTAGTTTAACTTGAATACCAGGTGGTCTGCTCTACCTCACCATGAGGCTGGTTCTTTGGTGCAATAGAGCTTCACAAGCATGACATAGGTTGTTCCAGCTGTTCCCAATCTTTGCCCTTCCAAACTGCTTTTTAGTAACATGCAAAATAGTATTTAAAATGTTAGTTTTTGATTGATATAACAAAGGTCTCTCTGGTTCATATTTAGAGCTACATCTTGATCTCTATATTTCCCAACAACTAATGAGCGAGAGAATTTTGATGATGCATTTAGCAATGGGATTGGTAGTGTGAATATTCCACCAGTTAAGAAAAATCATTTTAAGGTTCATGTTTCTATATTGAATACCCAGGGGACCAACGAAATAGTCCAATAGCTTTGTAGCATGGTCTCCTTTGCAGAAAAGGTTGTCTACATCCTCAAGCTCAGTGGTCATGTTATTAGTGTCGCAACAGTGACATCTCGCAACAAGAATCAAATCAAACTTTTTCACTCTGGCATGAGTGGGAAGACTATTATGGATAGTTTGCTAGGATAGGAATGACATCTTAAAGGGGATATCCTTGTGCCAAAGTTGGCCCTCAATGATGTTGATGCTTTTCTTTGCCTGAAGATATCTCATGCTGAGCTAATGAAGAAATCACCCGTAGTGGAGGGTGTCTAAATGGCAATGTCTTCTGTAGTGTTATCGATATTGATATTGAGAGCATTTATCTTGTCTTTGATATGGTAAGGCAATTTATTTTGCACACAATTCTATTCCCAATGTCACAACCCTAAACCCGAACCCGGTCGTGATGGCGCCTGTCGTGAAGAGAAGGCCAACCGACTCTTTCCTTTTTCCAATTATTCATAGTTAAGCATTTACAAACAGTCTAAAGATGATAAAATAAATCCAAAATAGCAGATAATATTATAAGTACGCGGAATAACACCCAAACATAGCCCGATACCGGGGTGTCACTAGTCATGAGCATCTACAAGTCTGCTAAGTCTATATGCTAGTACAAATGTCTGAAAAGAGATAGAAGTGATAAAGGAGGAGAAACACGGGACTGCGCATGCCAAGAGTTAGAGGCTGCGCATGCCAAGAGTTCAATGATTTATATATATATATAAATTGATTTGGTAATTCATCTATTGTATTTTTATATTTATGCCAAAATATGGCTAAGGTAATACTCCCTCCGTTTCAATTTATGCGAACCTATTTTCTTTTTGGTCCGTGCCGAAAAGAATGACCCCTTTCCTTATTTGGAAATAATTTACCTTTATGCAATGATTTATAACCACACAAAATATATGTGCCTCATTCTACACCACAAGATTAAAAGTCTTCTCTCTTTTTTTAACCTCCGCGCCCAGTCAAATGGGTTCACATAAATTGAAACGGAAGGAGTATTTACATTTTTTTTTTGACAATTTTATTTAGTAATTTTAAAGCTAATTGCAATATTTGCCATTTTAAGGTCTAATTGCATTTCATGTTCATTAAAATCGAGTCTTATATTTTTAAATTAATATTTATGTGTTATAAATCATTTTAGCCTTTTAAATTAATTTTTAGAAACTATTTACTTTTTTTTTAGAAAATAAAAATGGGAAATTGGCTATTTAACTCGTAGTCACATTTGGCTTTCAATTATAATCCAAATCAGATCCCAATTCATAACCCAATTAAAACCATCGGACCAGGCCCAAACCTAATTTTATAAACCGACCCACCTACCCCTTTTAATCTAGGCCATTGATCATTCATATCAACAAGCACTATTATGCCTTACCTTAATTAATCTCGAACTCCCCCCCCCCAAACCCCTTCATTTGTTACCACACGTCGCCCTTGAATCCCTTTTCTCTCAATTCTCTCTGCAACCTCACATAAACCCTAGCCGCCGCCACCAAATTCCACCCTAGTTCCTTTCAATCCCTGCCTAATCCACGTACTCCTATGGCATTTTGAGACGTTTACTCGTCTCCTACGTCTAATAGTTACCTATTTTCGTGATTCCATGGATAGATCTCGAAGAGATCTAGTCTAGTCTTGGTTCAAGTTTGATCTATGGTCCTTCTTCGTGTCACGACCGATTTCCATAATAGGTCATGAAGGTGCCCACCACTATTGTCGGGCAAGCTAAGTGCGGAAAACATTTCTAAATTTTTAGGTTAATATTATCAAATTTAAGTGAGATAAATACTCCAATTAGATTCAATGCCAAAAGTGATAGACGATGTAAGTAGCACAATAATACAACCCAAAAACAAGTCTACTAATGTGTGTGCCAGAACTTGGTGTCACAAGCTACGGGAAGCTAGTAGAATATAAACCCAAAAGAATATCATTCCATCCTACTATCTGAATCAGGATAGACAGAAAAATAAAAGTACAAAGGAAAGACTTCTTCGGCTGCGGGTCGGCATGGAGGAAAATCAGCTCATCGTAGAAGTCCCAAGTCTGTTAACGGGTGTGCATTAGAATGATAACCAGATCCACCTGCCTCAGATCCTCTACATTTAAGTACAAAATTGTAGCATGAGTACATAAACAGTATATGTACCCTATAAGTATCGCGTCTAATCTCGAAGAAGTAGAGAAGAGAGGTCAACTCGATACTTATTAAGGTCATGAAAATTGAGGAGAATTTATAATAAGCAGAAATAACTCAAATCGTAAGGATTAGTAAGTATAAAACAACAATTGTTCCTTTAGATGTTCATCATCAGCGTCCATTTATATATTTAAGCAATTATGAAGTTTAACCCACAATAGAATACCATATAAATCATGCGTATATAATCACCGAGGAACGTACGGCCCGGTCCAACATAAAAGTAAATTGTGCACTACCGAGGGTCGAACGGCTCGAACCATAGGTGCATCTATTACCCCGCTCGCGAATCACCCGTGCTACACGGTCAAATAGAAATAAGCTCATTGACAAGCAACAACAACAATCAATATATACATGAGGAGTAGCCATACATAGAAATGCCAATTATTCTCTTTTAAAGGACCAAACAGGATAAGGGTCATTCTCTAGTCTCATTATTCTTAATCAAACGAGTTCGTACGAGTCCAAGTTTATCAAATTGTACTACAATATCACGTAAAGCATGCTTATGGGTCCTAAACTACATGAACTTAGCATAATAATTGCTACTCACGGACACTCGTTACCTAGTGCGTACGTAGCCCCCGAATAAAATGACAAATAATTCAATTATTATGCCTATGGGGACATTTCACTCTTACGAGGTTAGAAAGGAGACTCACCTCGCTCCAAAGTGCACTTCCAATATCAAGAACAAGCCCAAGCCCTCAATTCGAAGCCGAACAATCACAAACTAAAGTAAGAACTAGCCAGTAAAGGCTTACTAGGTCGAATTCTAACAATTTAAGTAATTTCCCAACCGTTTTCACAAGTTTCCTAAATTTCGACTTCGGTCCCACGTGCCCGAATTTCGAGATTTTTTAAGAAAGTTGTTTTCTAGAACCTAAGGATCAATAATATATGATTTCTACTTCATTTCATAGCAAATTTCATGGTTAAATCTTTGATTTATTAAAACCCTAGGTCTAGCTCCAACCCTTTGATTTAACTTAGTTTTTAGTGTTGAATCTACCTAATGTACGTGTATTTAAACTAAGGATGAGTGGATATTATTTACCTCATAATGCTATGTTGAAATCCTCTCTTTGGAATCCCCCAAATCGCCCAAGTGTAGAGTATTAGTGAAATAAATGGCCTTTGGTTTCGAATTAAATGAACTCACTGCCCAACAATTTCCGCATCTACGGTCTGGGGACCGCATCTGCGGTCCCGCACCTGCAAAAGGAGGACAGCATCTACGGAACCGGGCGAAAATGGATGGACCGATTCTGCGGTCTGAGATCCGCTTCTGCAGCTTTTGAGCCGCACCTGCGATTTTTCCTGGCCTGGCCATTGGCCGCTTCTGTAATGGACTAACCGCATTTGTGGTCCCGCTTCTGCGGTCCTAGAACAACAGATGCGGTTATGACAGAAGCAGCAAACGTTCAGCTATTCTTCAACTTTCCTACTTCACTCGAACCTCGTAACGCTCGAGGATCCCGAGCCCCGCCTGAACATACCGACAAGTCTAAAATTACGAGGCGGACCTACTCGAACCCTCGGAAACAACGCTAATTCTCGGAATCACCCCCTAAAACAAAAGGAATGAAACTAATGAACTTCAAGTTCTTAATTCTCCTCTAACGGTCAAAAATGCCCTTAAACTACTCGGATTGACACAAAATTTTATGGGCAAGTCTTAACTGATATTTCGGACCTGTACCAAGCTTTGGAACCAAAATTCGAGCCTGGTACCTAGTAAATCAATGATTTCTTAGTTTCTTTAATTCTTTAAAACTTCAGTTTAACAATTTCTAATAAAAATTCATTACTCGGGCTAAGGAACTCAGAATTCGGGGCATACACCTAGGTCCCATATTTTTTCACGGACCCTCTTGGACCGTCAAATCCTGAATCTAGGTCCGTTTTCCCAAAAAGTTGACCGAAGTCAAACTTGGTCTTTTAAGAGAATCTTAAAAAAACCATTGGACATATTTTACTCAAAACTTTTCCAACTCCCGAGTCAATCGTCCCCGCAAGTTATAAATTAGCTAAAGCAAGCACAGGAAGTTTTATTTAAGGGAATGAGGGTTCGAAAAGGCAAAATGACCAGTCGGGTCGTTACATTCTCCACCTCTTAAACAAACGTTCGTCCTCGAACGGACATGGAAAAGTACCTAGACTACTGAATAAGTGGGGATATCTGCTCCGCATGTCCTCCTCGGACTCCCAGGTCGCCTCCTCGATCGGTTGGCCCCTCCAACGGACTCTCACCGCAGAAATCCTCTTGGACCTCAACTGGCGATCCTGCCTATCAACAATGGAAATTGGCTCCTCCTCATAGCCCAAACTCTCATGTAACTGAATAGTACTGAAGTCCAATACGTGGGATAGGTCGGCATGATACTTCCGAAGCATCAAAACATGAAAAACTGGGTGAACTCTCGATAAAATAGGGGGTAAAGCAAGCTCATAGGAAACCTCCCCAACTCGTCTCAACACCTCAAATGGGCCAATAAACCTTGGGCTCAACTTTCCCTTCTTCCCGAACTTCATAATGCCCTTCATGGGCGAGACTTTCAAGAGAACTTTCTCGCCAACCATAAATGATACATCACGCGCTTTCTGATCCGTGTAGCTCTTCTGTCTAGACTAAGCTGTGCGAAGTCTCTCTTAAATGAACTTTACCTTATCCAAGGCATCCTGTACCAAATATATGCCATGTAACTTAGCCTCACGGGGCTCAAACCACCCGATAGGAGAACGACAACGTCGGCCATATAAAGCCTCGTACTGGACCATCTCTATGCTAGATTGATAACTGTTGTTGTACGTAAACTCCGCTAAAGGCAAGAACTGGTCTCACTGCCCTCCAAAGTCAATCACATATGCTCTAAGCATATCCTCTAAAATCTGAACTGTCCGCTCCGACTGCCCGTCGGTCTGAGGATAGAATGTTGTGCTAAGATCTACACGGGTAGAATGTTGTGCTGAGAGAAAATAGCCAAAATCCAATTTTTGAAACACCCTCAATGCCTCAGCAATTTCCGCTTTTGCGGTCCCGCTTTTGCGGACAAAATGTCGCTTCTACAGACACTGGGCTCCAACCCAATTTTCGCTTCTGCGGACGGTCCACCACTTCTGCGGTTCCACTTTTGCTGTTGTAGGGTCGCTTCTGTGGTCCTGGGCTACTTCACATCCAACCGCTTCTGCAGCTTCTTCCTTGCTTCTGCGGTCCCAAATCTGCAGAAGCGGAAATACCAGAAGCAGCAGCTCCAACCCTTCTTCAAACTTTGAATTCGATCCGTTAGCCACCCGGAATCCACCCGAGGCCTCCGGGACCTCAACCAATCCTACCAACTAATCCCAAAACACATTATGGACTTGCTCGATGCCTCAAATAATATCAAACAATAATAAAACCATGAATTACACCCCGATTCAAGCTTTATGAACTTCGAAATTTCAAAATTCTACTTTTGATGTTTAAACCTATCCGATTGACCTCAAATTTTGCACACAAGTCATATTTGACATTACGGACCTACTCCAACTTTCAAAATCAAATTCCGACCCCGATATCAAAAAGTCCACTTCCGGTCAAACTTCTTAAAAACCTCCAAATCTCTATCTTTAGCCAAATAGCTCCAAAATGACCTACGGACCTCCGAATTCACTTTCGATCGCGCCCACAACTCTAGAATCACCATACGGAGCTATTCGCAGTCTCAAAGTCCCAAATGGACATCGATAACACTGAAATACAATTCAACCCAAACTTATGAAATTTCTTCTAAAATGCTAACTTCCACAATAGGCGCCAAAACGCTCCTAGGTTATCTGAACCCCGAACCGGGCATACTCCCATGTCCGGAATCATCATACGAACCTGCTAGAACCTTCAGATCCTAATTCGAAGGTCGTTTACTCGAAATTCCAATCCTAGTTCATTCTTTCACTTTAAGCTTCTAAAAAAAGAATTCTCTTTCCAAATCGAGTCCGAACATCCCAGAACTTAATTTCGACCATGCGTACAAGCCATAATACCTGAAAGGAAGCTGTTCGTGGCCTCCGGCTACTGAACAAAGCACTAGGACTCAAAATGACTGGTTGGGTCGTTACATTCTCTCCAACTTAAAAATATGTTCTTCCTCGAACGTGCTGATAACTACACCGGAGTGGTCTGAAATCGCTGTTTAACTTCCCATGCACCTTCCCGTGCTACCACAGCTCAGTTAAGCACATTAGATCAATCCATTCTGAAGATATTCTCTTTTATTCAAGCAGATACGCCCTAAGGCCCAATTCTAACATCCGAAATTTCATGTCCGACTTCTTCCACCATAAGGCCACCATTTCAATCACCATACGTTGTACTCAAACATAGCTGCATAACTTTTCTAAATTCATTCCTAGCATCATTTTAATCACCCGACCACAATAACTTTTTTCTGATCAACTTAGTCTAAATCCTACCAATCTGATGCCCCAATTGCACCCCATGACATACACAGGTCTTGCTCCAACCTATACTATACCGCCACGACGGAAGGGATGTGCAGAAGTTTATAATTAACTGCCAAGTCAACAATTCATTAGGTCAATACTCTTGACAAAAACCTTCACCTCATTCTGAACCCAATAATGGTCATATCTCCATAACATACCTCATTCAGCTAGATTGCACAGAATCATCGTTCAAGGGACCTCGTCCTATCTGATTCAACTGCCCGGCCAACAGGCCACCCCCAACATTATCAAAAGTCCCATATAATCCTATAATGTGCCAACAGGATACCATATCGAACGTGATATAAAAGAAAACAAACTTCGAGAAGGAAATTCAACTGCATCGCTCGTGGATCATGCATGCGACACAGTCGACTTAATTAAACAAACACCCTGCTCGCGAATCATACATGCGATGTGGGCACACAACTAATATAAACTTCCCTCATAAAATAGGAAGCAAAACACATAGAACAGATACAAGGAATTGTACTCAGCTTCACACTGTTGCGGCGCACTACCCGATCCGAAAAACATAACCATGGCGTCATGCCACCCGATCCACCCATAAAACTCGCATAAGGAGGTACGCACTGAGCTAGACTTCTCATTTCAATAATATATCGAATATCGGTCACAAGCACACAAAGTGCATAATAACATCCCCGAGGGAACATATAGCGTCATAAGCTACAAACTCAAGCACAACTGAGGTGCGATATAAAACTTAATCTCAAGAGCCATCTTGCTCATAAAACATCACTTCTATGCAGATCCTGAACACATAAGCAATTTCTCAAGCCATCTCATAACTCGCACGGCGCAATGCATCACTTCATGAAATATCGGCCATCGAAATAACACCCCGACTACTCCTCCATAAGCAGCGTATTACTGAAATGAACACGTTTGGCCTGATACAGAGCCATATTAACATTTTAATCCATCTACCGACCTCAAGCCAATTTTGGTCGCACTGACTAGGCCAATAACATTTCCAAGGTCCATAATAATCTCCCTCTTCTCATAACACACAAGCATGTCCGTCATAACCAGAGTACCCATCCACAGTCCACAACTTAGTAACTGAGTGCCCTCCGGGCATGTATTCTCAATTTAACGATATCCTCACAATTCTTCATATTTGGTTTAAATCTTTAATCAATCAAGTGAATACGTGCCACATTTGTAAAATCTTCCTGTGGGACACACTCCCACAACCCACCGTAACAAATAACTGGCTCTTACCTCTAACCCACCGGCTGCACTGACGCTGAAAAGCGTTCAAGAATCATTAACCATGATAAAGGCACTTCTTACAATACACCAATCTTAGGTCACACGAAAAACAATACCAACTTACTTTAAACATCGAAGCTCCTTTCCTGCTTATCTGAGCTTGTGACATCCTTGTCCACACCGAACTACAGCTTTGATTCTCATTCCAAATTCCATACTACGCGCTGCACCTGACATGCCAATGTACAGTAGGACACGATTCTTCATCATAATTCCATAATTTCTAAGAGACTAATACTTTATCACATCAAAGCTTTTCACTAAACTCACTTTAGGAGAACTATAACAACACACAGGTGAATACTCAAAACCGTAGAATATGAGACATCTAAGTAGTTGCCTAAGCCACCATAGCCCTTCCAGAGTCTGCTTCCTCATGACAAGCCATAACAGAAGAATGCTTCTGAATAACATCAATTACGGCGACCGACAAGCCTTACACGCACCATCGCAACTCATTTGCATAACTCGATCAGGCTGAGGAAACTGATCGCCAATACCAATATGCCAAATTCAACTATGGACAATCAATCTACCTTCTCCCAATTTATCCTTGATTGCCTTAGAGATAATACTAACTCCATCCATCACATATCATACTCCATCTGCACTCATCTCGAGTGACCTTGAATCATGAGACCATGTTGTCTCAAATCTCACGAACTATTTTCACACCTCCTAATTGCTACATCGTGAGCCAAAACATCATAGAACGTTCTGAGCCTCCATTCGTAAGTTGCTACAAAAGCTTGATTCTCAACTGCACCTATAGGCTCGAAATCATCAGGCACCACTACTTACCCTCTTTTAATCCCATTAGGACCGTTGCTGAGAGCCACCCGCTCTGACTTGGCCCCAAATATAGTCTATTCCATGAGTCTTCCATCACCTGAATACCCCCTTGGAGAAGAACCCGTCGAATCACTTCCCTTGGAACCCGCATCTATAGAACGCAAAATCCTGAATCTTTCCCCATGTCTGAACATGGGCCAATAAGGCCAACGATATCCCACCTTTAATAATTCCTTTGCTCAGAATACCACTTATGGTCTTTCCCCACAGCTGAAATAGCCCATCAATATGCTAATAACCAGAAACCTCGCGAGTAGTTAACTATGCAACCCTATCATAAGCGGTGGGACTCTCCCACTTAGCTTGAAGCCATTATTTCACAACTCTGGAAATCACTAAGATTCCCTAGCTTTCATCGACATAACCTTACGCGATTAACCGCATAAATTCTCGAATTCCTTCTGCAAAGTCCCATTCTTTTATACTCTGATTCACCCACTGCATCCGCACGACCACACTATTTGTTACATAACCGATAAAACTCTTCGCAGAAGCCTCGCCAACCATGCGACTACTAATCTTCTCACTCGGATAATCCACCGATAGAAGGCTCCCCCCGGCATCTTCCAACACTGCTGCACAGGGGACAATCACTACGATTTCAATGACCCTTCCTGAGTCTGAGCTCACTCTCCAGCTGCACAGGTCCATTTACCCCTCGCGGACATCATTTAAGTGTGCGACAACATCCTTTCAATTCAAAGCCATGCTACATCATTCTTCATTTAAGCGGCTCCTTTCCGTTATATTAAATCTCCGGCCGCACAAGAATCCCTACTTCAAATTAGATCCGTAGACCCCAATAACCAAGCACCAATATTCTCAAATTGTTCTAGACTCTCCTTAAGGTGCATATTCATCTTATTACCAAGCCCCTACACAGCTCCGCTGCTCTCCCACTTTGTGTAAACTCACTTCTTTAAACTACTGCTCGGCCTGCGCTCCCTAAGCCTGGCCTTCTAGAAGTTTAAAACTCCGCCTGACCCTTCCCACATGTCCTTCTCATCTTTTGCTGCTCAGTCGTTGCCTTAATAAAATTTATCTTCATAGAACTGGAATACACAATTTACTACTAACTCCAAACTTTTTCGAAGGTCATATTTATCGACCCGTCAACATTTGAAATACTGATCCAATCTTAAACCACCGTACCCTACGATATCTGATAGTTGCAACTTGTCCCAAAGGCAAATTGTAGAATATCAAAACACCGACAAACTTAATACATTCAATTAGGACAACAGTACCCCATCATAGGAGAAACTCCACCACGCTTGCAATTACCAAGTCTCATTACTTCCACCAGTCCACATCCGACCATCCTTAGTTCGATCGCCTTTCCCCCTGCCGGGAATAAAATATTAAATCTCTTGATTATGCACTGAGTAAACCTCCCTTGAAGTCATTCACTTCCCCGACATGTGGCTAAAACTTCCTACCATTATAGCAATACTGCAGAACAATTGTTCATAAGCATCGTGGCAACTTGTGCTTAGACCCAGAGCCCTGAGAAGTACCGCTACTGGGTCGAAACATCAAAGGTCTTTCTACAATGCGACGATAATAATCCAATCAACTATACCGGGAGAAACATCCCGTATCACATTTGTAGTACCATTAAGGTTCTTCAATTCTCTATTTATAACGAGCACTTCGCATCGCATAAGATTGAGTAGGAAAGAAACTAAGGCATAAGCCTCACATGAAATCAAATCGCAATAAGGAATCAAGAAGGGAAGTGCTCTTAACAGTCCTGCAGCCTCCCGAGGATATGTATAGACGTCTTCGTACCGATCCGCGAGACTCTACTAGACTTGCTCATGACTCGTGAGACCTAGGAATCTAGTGCTCTGATAACATATTGTCACGACCCAAAATCCATTAAGAGTCGTGGTGGCGCCGGACACCGCTGTCAAGCAAGCCAACTAAGAATGCATAATCAAATTCTAGTTTTAGTATTTGCGGAAATCATTTTCTCTTATACGTTGAATATTAAACAATAAAGATTTCACAAAAATGAACGTAAAGTCAATAAAGGACTTAATACTGAATAACCCAAAATCCTCCCAGAACCCGGTGTCATAAGTGCATGAGTATCTACTGATAGGGAAATAAAAAACAACATCAGTTCGAAATATAGTGGACATAAAATAATACAATATGCCGAAAGGGGCTACACTAGCTGCAGGTTGCATCGAATAATGCAACTCTCCTAGTCCCAGAATCATCCGTGCTGCTACGCCTAGCAGGCTGCTAAAGGTACATATACCCGTGTAGTATGAGTACGTAAACAACATTTAATCAATGAGTATCCTGCCTAATCTTGAAGAAGTAGAGATGAGATGGTCAACTTCGACACTTACTAGGGGTCAATTGATGATATACTAACAATGTGAGGAAATCGTGGATTTATATAGCAGTTCTAATTCATGAAGCAGGAAAACAGGTAAACACCTTCAACAAATAATCAAGGATTTTCAAGGTTTACTCTTTATTATCTTATCAATTCATATCAAGCCACGAAGGGCAAATTTCACGTTAAAAATTCTCAAGCGACAAATAACATGCGCAAATCACACCGAGGCGACGACCCGATCCAAATAGAAGCACATAATCAATTATTTCACTTATGGGGACAATTCCCTCTTACAAGGTTAGAAAGGAGACTCACCTCGCTCTAAAGATCCAAACCGACATTCCACACCCTTTCGAAGACTCTAATTGATGCACCACGCTCCAAAACTAGCCAACGGTTTTGCAAATCCATTAATATATGTGCAATTATTCATTACAATCTAATTTATAGAAATTCGTAACTCCGATCGAAAAGTTGACAAAACTGCCCTCGGGCCCACGTGCCCGGATTCCAAAATTTTTCGAAGATAAACTTTACCCACAAACTCACGAACTCAAATATATGATTTTCTCTAAATTTCATACATAAAATCGTGGTCAAATTCCAAGAACAATAATTTTCTAGGTCTTCCCTCAAACACCAAGTTTCTCTACAATTTTCATGCTCAAATCCATACATAATTGATGCATTCCACTCAAAATAAGTGGGATTAATTTACCTTATCATTAATGATGAAGATCCTCTCTTGAAACCCTTCCAAGAATCGCCCAAGCCAAGAAAATATGAGGGGAAATAGCCAAAATCCGATTTTCAAAACACCCTCACTACCTCAGCAATTTTTGCTTCTGCGGAAATATTTGCGCTTCCGCGGTCTCGCTTTTGCAGACAAAATGCCGCTTCTGCGAACCCTGGGCTCCAGCCCAATTTTCGCTTCTGCGAACGGCCCACTGCTTCTGCAGTTTCGCTTTTGCGGATCTAGGGCCGCTTCTGCGGTCCTGGGCTACTTCACATCCAATCACTTCTGCGGCTTCTTCCTCACTTTTGCGGGGCTGCTTCTGTGGTCCCAAATTTGCAGAAGCGGAAATACCAGAAGCAGCAGCTCCCAACCCTTCTTCAAAGTCTGAATTCGATCCGTTAGCCACCCGGAATCCACCCGATGCACCCGGAATCTCAACCAAACCTACCAACCAATCCCAAAACACATTACGGACTTGCTCAAGACCTCAAATCATATCAAACAATGATAAAACTATGAATTATACCCCGATTCAAGCTTTATGAACTTCAAAATTTCAAACATCTACTTCCGATGGTTAAACCTGTCAAATCACGTCCGATTGACATCAAATTTTGCACACAAGTCATATTTGACATTACGAACCTACTCCATCATTCAGAATCGAATTCCGACCCCGATATCAAAAAGTCCACTTCCAGTCAAACTTCTCAAAAACCTCCAAATCTCTATCTTTAGCCAAATAGCTCCAAAATGAGCTACGGACCTTCAAATTTACTTCCGATCGTGCCCCAACTCCAGAATCACCATACAGAGCTATTCACAGTATCGGAATCCCAAACGGACATTGATAACACTGAAATACACTTCAATCCAAACTTAAGAAATTTCTTCTAAAATGCTAACTTCCATAATAGGCGCCAAAATGCTCCCGGGTTATCCGAACCCCGAACCGGGCATACGCCCAAGTCTGAAATCATCATACAAACTTGCTGGAATCTTCAGATCCTGATTCTGAGTTCGTTTACTCAAAATTCCAATCCTAGTTCATTTATTCACTTTAAGCTTCTGAAATAAGAATTCTCTTTCCAAATTGACTCTGAGCTTCCCGTAACTTAATTCCAACCATGCGTACAGGCCATAATACCTGAAAGGAAGCTGTTCGTGGCCTTCGACTACTAAAAGGAGTGCTAGGACTCAAAACGACTGGTCGGGTCGTTACATATCTAGTCCTGAATGCAGTCTTCGGAATATCCGAGTCCTGAATTTTCAGCTGATGAAACCCCGACCTCAGGTCAATCTAAGAGAACCCCTAGCGCCCTGCAGCTGGTCAAACAAACCATCAATACGAGGGAACGGATACTTGTTCTTGATGGTGACCTTGTTCAACTGGTGGTAATCAATGCACATCTGCATAGTCCTATGGTTCTTCTTCACAAATAGCACTGGTGCACCCCAAGGCGATACACTGGGCCTAACAAACCCCTTTGTTAATAGCTCCTCTAGCTGCTCCTTCAACTCCTTAGGAGACATATGGTACGGTGGAATTGATATAGGCTGAGTGCCTGGGGAAAATCAATAAAAAAATTAATATCACGATCCGGAGGTATGCCGAGAAGATCAGAAGGAAAAACATCGGCGAACTCTTTGACTACTGGAACTGAATCAATCGCCAGAGACTCTGCAGTGGTGTCTCGAACATAAGCTGAGTAAGCCAAACACACTTTCTCGACCATGGGCTGAGCCTTCAGGAAGGAAATAACCCTACTAGGCATATCAACTGTGGAACTCTTCCACTCCAATCTCGGCAATCCTGGCATTGCTAGTGAAATAGTCTTGGCATGGCAATCAAGGACGTTGTGATATGGAGATAACCAATCCAGTCCAGTATGACCTTAAAATCAATCATATCCAGCAACAGAAGATCTTCTCCAGTCTTGAAATCAAAGAAAGCGACCACACAGGACCGGTAGATCTGATCCACAACCACAGAATCACCTACAGGAATGGACACATGAACAGGAACACCCAAAGGATCAGGAGAAATAACCAGGAAGCGAGCGAACATAGATGATACATATGAATAAGTTTACCCAGTATAAAATAATATCGAAGCATCCCTACCACCAACGGAAATAATACATGTGATGATGACATCTGAGGCCAATGCATCTGGCCTGGCTGGAAGAGCATAGAACCTAGCTGGAGCACCGGCTGGCTTGCCTCCACTTGACTGAGAAATAGCGGGCTCACCTCTCCCTGTGTGGCCTCCGCCTCTAGGACGGCCCCTACTAGCCTGACCTCCACCTCTAGGTGGTTGGCCAGCTGGTGCTGGAATCATGAGATGTTGACCCTACTGTACTACCTTATCTCGAAGCCTGGGGCAAGTCCTCTTCAGGTGACCCGGATCTCCACACTCGTAGCACGCTCTAGGCACCATAGCCTGCTGCCTTGGAGTCTGAAACATCTGACCCGAATACCCACTGGAAGAACCCTGGATAGCTGACAGACGATAGGAACTCGCTGGCATGACGTTGAAGGGAGTACTAGAACAATCCTGATACCCAGAATACCCACTGGAGGAACCTTGAGTAGCTGGCGGGTGGTAAGAACCCTCCGGCATCGCACAGAAATAAAGCCTCGCTAAGGCACCTAGAGGAGGGGGAGGTGGTGCTGAATGTGAGGGCTTGCTGGGCTGACACCTCCCGAAGTGACCTCTACCCCTAGCTGGGGCACCTCTGAACTCTTCTGAAAATCTAGCCCTCTTATCCTGCTGCATCTACTCTCTACCCTTGAAACGATAACTCTCAATCCTGCGAGAAATCTCAATCACTAGCTGATACCCTATACCCATCTCTACCTGTCAGGCCATACCAGATCAGAAGTGGGGTGTAACCCCGCAAAACCTCCGTACTCTCTCTGCCTCTGTGGAGAGTATCATAAGTGAATAGCGAGACAACTTAGAGAACCTCGCCTCATAATCGGTCACTAACATCTGACCCTGCTCTAAATTCTCAAACTGATACCGCAGCTCTTTCTTCTTAGAGGGTGGAATGTACCGATCCAGGAATAGCTGTGTGAACTGACCCCAAGTAAGGGGACGAGAACCTGCTGGCCTGCGAAGTGCATAAGACTGCCACCATCTACTGGCCCTGCCCTCTAGCTGAAAAGAGGTAAATTCAACTCCACGCAACTCCAATATCCTCATGTTGCGCAGTCTGTCACTGTATCTATCAATGAAGCCCTGGGTATCCTTATGGTGTTCACCCCCGAAAACTGGAGGGTGAAACCTAGTCCATCTATCCACTAACTTATGCGGATTTCCGTCCACAACTGGCATGGGCTGGGGTGCCACAGCAGCAACTGGCTGAGCCCCACCCGGAGTCTGATATACCACAGCTACGTGACCTGGAGCCTGAGCAGTGGGGGTCTGGGCTCCCCCCTACCTGTGAAGTACCTGGGTCCGCTGGAAATAACCAGCCTGAGTTATAGTGTCCATGAACCGTAGCATGTGGCCCATGACCTCCTGAAATCTCGGTATTGTCATGAAATCCGCCGAGGTAGGCTCAGCTGCGAGCACCTCGCCTTGCTCCTCAATAATATGATCCCCCATAGGATCTACTGGCGGTGCTACTGGAACAGCTCTGGGATGCCCTCATCCCCTACCACGGGCTAGTGCCCTCCCCCGGTCTCTACCTCGACCCCTAGCAATAGGCGGAGGAGCTCCTCCCGGGTCTGGAACATCGACGGTACAAGTCCTCACAATCTGTAAAGGAGTAGAAGAGGGAAATTTAGTAGCACAATAATACAACCCAAGAATCACCCAAAAGAATATCATACTATCCTACTGTCTGAATCAGGATAGATAGAAAAATAAAAGTACAAAGGAAAGATTTCTTTGGCTGAAGGTTGACATGGAGGAAAAGCAGCTCACCGTAGAAGTCCCAAGTCCGCTAATGGGTGCGCACCAGAATGATAACCAGATCCACCTGCCTCAGATCCTGTACATTTAAGTACAAAAGTGTAGCATGAGTACATAAAAAATATGTACCTAGTAAGTATCCCATCTAATCTCAAAGAAGTAGAGATGAGAGGCCGACTCGAAAATTACTAAGGTCATGAAAAATGAGGAGAATTTATAATAAGCAGAAATAAATCAAATCATAAGGATAAGTAAGTATAAAAAAACAATTCTTCCTTTAGATGTTCATCATGAGCGTCCATTTATATATTTAAGCAATTATGAAGTCTAACCCACAATAGAATTCCAAATAAATCATGCGCAAATAATCACTGAGGAACGTACTACCCGATCCAACATAAAACTAAATTGTGCACTACCGAGGGTCGAATGACTCAAATCATAGATGAATTTATTACCCCACTCGCGATTCACCCGTGCGACACGGTCAAATAGAAATAAGCTCATTGAAAAGCAACAACAACAGTAAATATATACATGAGGAGTAGCAATACATAGAAATTACAATTAATCTGCTTTATAGGACCAAACAGGATAAGGGACATTCTCTAGCCACATTCTTCTTAATCAAAAGAGTTCGTAGGAATCCAAGTTAATCAAAATGTACTAGAATATCACGTAAAGCATGCTTATGGGTCCTAAACTACCTGGAATTAGCATAATAGTTGCTACACACGGACTCTCATCACCTAGTTCTTACGTTGCCCCCGAATGCAATGACAAATAATTAAATTATTATGCCTATGGGGACATTTCCCTCTTACAAGGTTAGAAAGGAGACTCACCTCGCTCCAAAGTGCACTTCCAATATAAAGAACAAGCCAAAGCCGAACGATCACAAACTAGTTAAATAAAGTAAGAACTAGTCAATAAAGGCTTACAAGGTCGAATTCTAAATATTTAAGTAATTTGCCAACCCTTTTCACAAGTTTCCTAAATTCCGATCCCCGGCCCACGTAGCCGGATTTCGAGATTTTTTGAAGCAAGTTGTTCTCTATAACCTAAGGATCAATAATATATGATTTCTACTTCATTTCATAGCAAATTTCATGGTTAAATATTAGATTTATTAAAACCCTTGGTCTAGGTCCAACCTTTTGATTTTACTTAGTTTTTAGTGTTGAATCTACCGAATGTACATGTATTTAAACTAAGGATGAATGGGTAGTACATACCTCACAATGCTATGTTAAAATCCTCTCTTTAGAAGCCCCCAAATCGCCCAAGTGTAGAGTAGTAATGAAATAAATGGCCTTTGATTTCAAATTAAATGATCTCACTGCCCACCGGTTTTCGCATCTGCGGTCCCGCACCTGCGAAAGGAAGACCACGTCTACGAAACTAGGCAAAAATAGCTGGACCACTTCTGCACTCTGAGGTCCGCTTCTGCGGCCTGAGGTCCTCTTCTACAGAGCCGCACCTATAATTTCTCCTGACCTGGCCATTGGCCGCTTCTGCGATGGACTGACCGCATCTGCGGTCCTAGAACCGCAGATGTGGTTATGACAAAAGCACCAAACATTTAGGTATTTCGACTTTCCTACTTCACTCAAACCTCGCTCGTTTAACAGTCGGGGCTCCCGAACCCCGCCCGAACATACTGACAAGTCTAAAATCATGAGGCGGACCTACTCGAACCCTCAGAACATACAAAACAACGCTAATTCTATGAAACAACCCCTAAAACCAAAGGAATCAAACTAATGAAATTCAGGTTCTTAATTATCCTCTAACGGCCCAAAACACCCTTAAACTACTCGGATTGACACCAAAATTTACGGGCAAGTCTTAACTGATATTTCGGACCTGTACCAAGCTTCGGAACAAAAATTCGAGCCTGGTATATAGGAAATCAATGATTTCTTAGTTTCTTTAATTCTTTAAAACTTCAATTTAACAATTTCTAATAAAAAATCACTACTCGGGCTAGGGAACTCAGAATTCGATTCCAGGCATACGCCCAGGTCTCATATTTTTTCACAGACCCTCTTGGACTGTCAAATCCTGAATCCAGGTCTGTTTTCCCAAAGAGTTGATCGAATTCAAACTTGATCTTTTAAGAGATTCTTAAAGAAATAGTTGGACATAGTTTTACTCAAAACTCTTCCAACTCCCGAACTAACCATCCCCGCAAGTTATAAATTAGCTAAAGCAAGTGCGGAAAGTTTTATTTAAGGGAACGTGGTTCTAAAAGGAAAAACGACCAGCCAGGTCATTACACTTCGGCCATCCATGGCCGTTCAAGTCGACCCTTGACTTTTCCGACTAGATCTGTAACTTTTCAAAGTCTTTCTAGCTTTCTATGGGTTCTTTGAAACCCTATTTAAGAGCTCTTCGATTTTTATTTCAGATCCGCCTTAGATCTGTGCATGTTATGAACTTTTTGATCTTTTCCAAAAGGTTTTTTAGTTTTCTTTTAAAGTGACTCTTTGTTTTCGAATAGAGACCTTTTTCTAATTTCAGTGTTGTTTATGACCGTACTATGTTCAAACAATTTGTTTATGCTTGATTCAGCATGTTGAAAACCCTTGGGTTTCGAGCCCTGAAGCTATTTTTGTTTGTTTGTGTGAATACTTGTTTTGATTAAGTTTCTGACTCTCTTTTCCTTGTTTGACTTATCTGATTCTGAGTTCTTGCCATTCTCTTAAACTCGACTATTGTTAAAACCCTGATTTCTTAAAAGTTTTTCCTCACTTATTACTGTGAGATATTTACTTGTTTCTGACTCTGTTTAATTGTTACTATGTTTTCTTCACTTTTGATTCTATGTGAGCACTGACTATTTGACTTTGTTGATTATTGAGCCCTAACTTACTCTTATTACTGCTGCATGTTTGTATGCATCCAGATGTTTCTTTTGCCAATGTGTTTGGCCTTGCATATTTAATATTGTTGTTCGTTCTATTTATATGTCAAGGTGCAGAATCATGAATCTTTCTTGATTGATCCAATTTTCCTTAAAGTTGCGACTAATTGCAAATTTTTTCTCATGAACCCTAATTTTAGTCATTTGTTTAAATTGATTGATTCCCTTCCTTTAACTACTGTGATGTTTTACCTTGAATCTTGTCCCAAAATTAAGCATATTGTTATACTTAAACTCAATTATTTACTTTATACTTTTACTGCCCCCTTATATGGAAGGAATCAGTCTGTCTCAAACTGATTTCTTTCCTTAATTAACCTTGTTAGTATCCGTTAAGGAGTGATTCCTTAATTAAAGGGAATCACTTGTGTCAATTGATTTTGATTGTGATTATTTTCATGTTTGTGCTAAGACTTTACTCATTAGCTTAATTTCTACTCGTTTTCAAAGTTATAAATACCCTACCCTCTTTTCTTTAAGGACACGAACAATTGGGTTCAAAACATACACTTACACACTCAAAACTCTTTCTTTCTCCATTACTACTTGTGCTACTACTTTGTCTAGCCGGCTGAAAGCCAAGGCTAGACTGTGGAATCCTACTTACTTTTCTTTTCTGCACTTTGCTTCTCTACTTGTATATCCTAGTTAATTTTTTCAAGCCTCAACAACAATATGCTTTTTCAATTGTTTCTTATTCTTGTTTACTTTTGCTTATGGTTCTGCAGTCAAGTTACATTACTAGCATGCTATAATGTCTCCCCTTCCCCTTTAGATTAATGTACTGCCCTATGTGTGTTTCAAGGAATATTCTGTCAGTCACTTATTATGTATTTGCTATTCTATAAATTTCAAATCTCTATCCCCTCTAATGTGTTGTGTTCTTCTGGCTTGATTGTGATCATGCTAGTATCAGCTATTGCTGTGCATGTCCAAACCAAATCCCTGCTGGGGTCATGTGCTTCGAGTCAAATGTATGTGTGTCCTAAACCCCCTTGACCCCTTTGTATGACTATGATTCTGTGTGATCCCAGATTGGGAGTTTGAGTTTTGTTTACTACCACAATTGCTTTCAATCACCACTGTTATTGATTAATTTCAGTCCAGCTTTTCAAATAAATCTCTTTCAACATGTGTTCTGCACTTCCAATATATTCTTAGAACCTAGGTTTTGCCTCTCTTATGTGAACCTTACCTTGGGACCCTTGATCTCCCTCTGAACTTGGACACATAAGAGCTGGCCCTTCCACACTGCACTCATTCTATTTGTTTATGCAATTCTGGGTATGAGCACTGCCCGGGACCACTTGAGGTCCTTAGGGAACTCTGACACACCTAGATATGAGAAAGGCTTTGGAATAACATTGGCATTGAAGTGATTAATTACATAACTTATATAGGAAGTCAAGATCAGGATTCTTTTGGTTGTAATTTCTTATTTTTGCACTTCTTTTGTAATTCAATCATTTGTTTTGTAATAATTTGTAAATATTATAGGGTTGGCTAGTGCAAAGGGATGGGAAATATGTATGTTATCAACGGGGTTGAAATTATGTTATTAGGTTTACATTCCTACTTGCGCAATAGAATCCATGCTTAGGACTCATTTCATGCATTAAAGATCATATTCCTTAGGATTTGCACTTATCATTTTTTCAGCATGTCCATTTTACTATCACATCACTTAGAAATTCCCGTGCTAAACGTATTAATAACCAGTGTTTCTGCAATCATGTTTCTACTACCATTCCCACTTAGAGATCATGTTTTAGGCTAAACAACACTAACAAATATATCATCTCTGCATATTCTGGAAACCATGATTTAAACGCTATAATACTTGAGCATAAAGAAATCCTGCATAGGATTGTGCATATACATTATTCTACACCTCTTTACATTTAGATGCCATGTCTTTAGGTCTCATTTATATCCACTTAAGCACACTTAGGCAAATTACGAATGCATAAAAAGGAATTAAAATATTTCTTTAGTCTTTACAACTAATTGGCCATAATTCTGGGTGTTGAACACCTAGAACAGCATGTTTAGGTAACGATAATAGTCTACAGTCGTCTTAATAATTTTGAATAACTACTGAGTACTGCTTACACTTAGGCAAGCCTTAGGTAATTACTTAAATAAAACGGGAACTGCCTCTATTTAATTATCAACTGCTACAACCAGCAGACAAGCCTGATTCAGACTTCTTTTTAGAGTTATATAATGGATCTGGTTCTGACTCAAACACCCTGATTTAGGATTTAAAATATACATGAGCCTTTTAATTGTTTATATGTTTCCCCCTTAAATGCAGTTCTACTTTTTTTTGTATGTCGCCTTAGCATTTTAGCTTTAAACCTAAGAGTCAACTTAGAACCTCCCTCTTCTATGAATAGTAGTCCTAAATTCCTCAAGGATCGATAGGAATGGGACGGGTAACAGCATGCAGCAGAGGTCGAGACCAATCCTCACTTTAATACTTTTACGGGGTGGGATGGGTAGATATGGATATGATGACCGGTGGGCTAATACAATGTGTATCCCCTCTTTTGAGGAGTGCCATACCGGGTATTGCGTTGACGTGATCCATATTACAAACAAACCTATGTCCCCTTTTACAATTACAAGCATGCTTAGACTATAACTCTTTTCAAAACCTTACTTTTATTGTTTTTCAAACACTTGTGTATTTAAATTTAAAATACCCTACCACTTGAGCCTTACTTGTTCACTTGCTAATTAAACAAATTCACAAAAGATTATCTGGCCGGGTACCACACTAGTGGATCTGAGGGGTGCCTAACACCTTCCTCTTGGGATAATTTTAAGCCCTTACCATATCTCTGGTTATTAAACATAGTTGTAGATGAACCCCATAGGTGCCCTAACGCACCTTAAAATCGTTAGGTGGCGACACTTCAAAATTGCAAAACCCCTTACCCAAAAGGAAATAGTTGTCCCAATCAAAATGTCATAAACCGATTTCGCGAGAAAAAGGGGGCGCGACAGCATGACGACTTTGCTGGAATTTTTTAGGCTATTCCCATTTCAGATTATTCTTGTGAATTCGTACCTCTCCCTATGTACAATTATCTATTTAATTCCTTTAAGCATTCAATTTTTTCTTTAAAAGCAAAAATGACATATCTTCCTTGTTTTCTTTCATTTATTGCTTTAAATTATGAAACTGCTATATTTATCGCTTTCTTTATGTGAAAATACATGTCAACATGCTTTTAATTATTGCATAATCATGCTCAACATCATACTCCACTCATGCCAAAACAAATACTATAGCAACTGCATATAATGAGTGGTTATGCTCTTCCTATATCATTATTCCCTAAATTCGGAAAGGCATATTTGCGATAAAACTAGTCAATCAGCGGTGCAGTCGACAATTTTGAGCCTTCCCCCTTGAGTTGTCCGCTCAAGGGTACCAGTCTAAAACCTCATAGAAACCTTAAGTTGTTCCAATTGTGCATGCAAGATGGGCAAACCTAGCCGGATCAGTTATGTTGTCCACATAATGTTCCTTTAAGATAGCCTTGTCCAAAAGTCCACTGGCTTTCCCTAAACCCAAACAGATGTCGTCATGTTCTGTGCATTTATTTGGAGAACTAGATGTTTCATGCTAATCATTGATATTAAATAGTCGAGTCTGGTGGGGGTTAAAGGCCTAACCTCATATGAGGCACGAAGTCCCCAGATTCGGCATGGTCACCAAAATCTACCCAAGATTGCTAAGCTGGTGGAAAGATTTACACTCTACTTATCAAAATCTCGTTAGAAAATATCTGGGAAATCTACCATCCCTCATACAGATCCAACCTAATAACATGATCATAAAAGCTGCCACATTGTTTTGGGATTGTGAAATGGCCATGTTTCGCTTTGGGGGAATTTAAATGACACCTTTGCTAGAAGAGATAAGAGGACTGGCCAGTCTAGTGTGGGAAACTCCAAGTTTGCTAGTGCTTGAGAATTACAAAGGCAGGGGCTTCCTTAAAATGATGGGTTTGAAGAAGAATCCGGAATTAGCATGCCCGAAGGAATCATCTATCCCTTTTGACTACCTGTATGAAAGGTAAGGTCACAACAAATCCTACCGTGCCTACTCTGGTGAGTTTGTATCACGTCTTGGGACACGTCCATCGCAGAGTTTACATCTTCATATTTATCTTCCTGGCTGTGATTGTATTTCCAATGAAGAATTGTAGAATTCATACTAGGCTGGCTATGGTAATAAAACCCTAATAGAGGGGATTGGTGGGAAGGCATTCAGCATTGTACCCATGATTATTGCAAACATAAAATGAGCCTTAGAGAAGTGTCAGCAAGTAGAGAAACACTTCGAAGGCTACAATCTGCTACTTCAACTTTGGCTCATAGAGCATCTCCAAAATCGTGAGTATCGACAAGAAATTCAGCAAAGGGAATGGGATGATCACATCGCTTTCCACCATCCAATGTGAATGAATTACATCCCCGACATGTTCACTCAGCCTGAGAATGCTAAGGGCTGGGTTGATCTAATTGATAATATGACCGAAGAACGGGTCCAATGGATGTTTGAACGATTCAGACAGAGGAGTTCATCGCCCGATTTAGAGAAGCACCTTTCGTGATACTAATTAGTCTCATGGGAACCTACCTTTATGTCTCTCTTCAAGTTGTGATGCAAGCTGGTAGAAAATAAGTCATACCCAGGGTCGACAAGATGAGCCACTTTTGAGCCGACTTCCAAAACGATGATAGTCCCTACAAGTGCCAAGCCTAACACTTATGGCATTGCAAGATCGTAATCTGAAGAGACACCATAGAGCCAGACAGATATCACGTCGATTGTACTCCTTTCTATTCAAGTTGGTTGGAAGACAATCATGATGGTCTGGGCCATCCAGGGTTTGTTTGAGGCCACAAGATTATAGATGAAAAGGCCGAGGCACAAGTCAAGTAAAACCAGTTGCGCAAAAGGTTCCGTGAGTGTGAGAGCGAACACTGCAAAATACAAGAGTCCAACCAGAAGCTGATTGATGAATGGAAAGACGTGGCTACCAACACTAACAAAAGGCTCAGATACCTGGAGCGAGGCATAGTAGGACTGGAAAGAAAGTTTCTCAAAAGGATTGAAGACTGTCAAGAGGCTAAAGGGGCCAAAGGTGGATATCTAGCAAGAGCATACCTGTTGCTAGGACTTCGCGAGTTAGGGACGCTTTTCGACGGAGCCAAGGATGCCGAATCTGGGGAAGGTCCTTTTAGGATCAAGTAGATAGGAGTTTATCTTTTTTGCTTTAAAATGTAACAAGGCTGATGGCCATTAGTAACTTTTATTTCCTGTTTATTTAATGTAGATTTGTTATTTGTCTTATCTTTATCAATGAAATGAGGCATTTAGCACTCCCAAGTTTTCCAAATCAACTTTTCGCTAGGCCCACCTCGAGCACAACGAGGTTCCTAAATTTACATTCCTGCAATACGTGTTTAAATATTGTAATACTTTTTATGATCCTTACTAACTTGGTTACCTTTATTTTATTTCTGTTCTGTTATTCCCCTCCCCAAAGGTTAGTTCGTGCAATCTGGCAACATCATCTTATTCCATGAGATCTAGGGGCCCTCCACCCACTTCTATTCTTAGTCCTTCTAAGAACAATAACAAAAGCAAAATGGAAGATTTGAACAACATCAGAAAAGGGAATACAACAGCAGAGGCCACTGATGGCCATAGTATTCGGGTTCCCACCAAAAATGTGTAACAACTTGAGTAGAAATTGTTGAAGTTTCAGGAAGAGCTCGACCAGGTTCGGAATCTGGCCAACTTATTATTTTCCCTCAGCACCCCAGACGCCAACTTCCCCAATGTTCAAAAACCCACACCTCCTCAAAAATAACCAAATCATCCCATTGCTCCACCAAAGAAACAATACAACACTTGCCCCAAACAATGCTCCACTACTCATCCCGGAACCTCAAAACTCCGCAAATGATCATTTCCACACCCACACACCAGGCCACCATAACAATCCCATCTACGTAGAGACCATGCCATTCTCTACCCAACCTATATCTTGCACGCCCGAGTCTGATATGAAAAGGATCTACTCATCAAAAACTTGGCTGAGGAACTTAAGAAACTAACCAGCCGAATTCAGGGCGTTGAAGGAAGCAAAGGCATCGAAGGGTTGAACTATGAGGACCTCTACATACAACTTGATATTGAACTGCCTGAGGGGTACAAAACCTCTTAAGTTCGAAATGTTTGCTGCTACATGTGATTCAAGGGTCCATTTAGGGACATACTACGACAAGCTGATCAGAGTAGGAAAAGATGAAAGGATCCACATGAAGCTATTCATAAGGAGTCTGAAAGGAGATAAGCTATCTTGTTACATCAGCCAAGATCCCAAGAAGTGGTCGAGCTAGGTAGGTATGGCATCCGACTTTATGGATAGGTTCAGGTTTAATACAGAGAATGCACCGGACGTGTTCTATCTCCAGAATCTAAAGAATAAGCCCATAGACATTTTATTAGTATGCTACTCGCCAGAGGTCCGAAGCTGCTAAGATCAGACCCACCTTAGAAGAAGAAGAAATGAATGTGTTTTTTGTCCAGGCCCAAGACCCGCAATACTTTGAACGATTGATGGTGATTGAGAACCATAAGTTTTCCGACATTATCAAATTAGGGGAATGAATTAAAGAAGGTATTAAGAGCGATATGATTACAAACTTTGAGGCCTTGAAAGCTACAAATAAGGCCTTGTAGTTTGGTGGTGTGTCTAAGAAGAGGGGCATAGGGGCCATGATGGTTGCACAAAGGACCAAATCTCCCATCAAATACCAAACTTACCTAATACCTCCACTCACATACTAGCCAACCCCAAATTACCAAGCACCACCACCAACTTATCAGTCATCTCCACCTCCTATATATCAACCTACCCCAACTAGATACTCCCAATCCGCTCATGTCTACCAAAAATAAAATGCCCAACCATCCCATTATCAATCACCACCTACACGCCAAAACGTCCCAAGGCCCCGACCTAATTTTGATCAAAGTCCTCCAAAACAATGTACAACCATCGCTGAGCCCATCGACCAGCTATATGAGAGGCTCAAAGCCACTGGTTATGTCACCCCCATCCCTGCTATAACCCCTGAGAATCCTTCCCAGAAGGTTATCCCAAACAAGTCATGTGCATACAACTCCGGCATGAAAGGACAGACCATCGATGCATGTCGCTCCTTAAAAGGCAAGACACGGTCTCTGATTGATAACAAAGTCATTGTAGAAAAAGAAGCCGCTCCGAATGTCCGCAATAACCCTCTGCTAGACCATAAGGGTGGGGAATTCACATGATTGAAGTAGAGGATGATTAAGATCATGAGGAATCCATCGGGTTAATTGCATAAGGTGATGACCCAAAGAAACCAACAGTTAATCTCATTCCGATCATAGCCCAGTTCCAAACGTCTGAGAAGGTAGATGTGTTTATACCTCTTGAGTTTGAAGCAACGCCATCAGCAAAGGCACCAGCACCATTTGAGATTGTGATCTTGCCACCCAAAGAACATATTCCATTCGAAGTGAAGGCAGCCGCACCGATCCTAGTGGCGATGTCCACCATGCCACCATTCTATACAAAGGTCGTACCCTGGGATTATACAGCGGAGGCAAAAAGGAAGGGTATGGTTAGAATTGAAGAGACGATCGCAACCCATGGTATGACAGAACTGGCAGAGTCTATACCCCTGAACACCTAGCTGAATCAAGCAAGCAGGCCTCCAATCGGCCACCACTCATTAAGATAGGTTCGGATGACCTTTGGAGGAAAATACAAGACGCCAACACAAATATCCATCCTCTCTTTGCTGCAGAATTCCAAAATACACAAGAATGCTCTATTGAAGGTGCTGAGTGAAGCATACGTACCAAGTAACATAACTGGCGTGGAAATGGGGAATATGGTGGGATAAGTATTTAAAGCCATAAAATCAACTTTTATGAGGACGAGTTGCCGCCTGAGGGGCTAGGTCACAACAAAGCACTGCATATCACCGTACAATACAAAGACTATTTCATCACCAGGATCCTGATCAATGGGGGTTTCAGCCTTAACATATGTCCGTTGTAACACTCAAGAAGTTGGGAAAGGGGCTGCATGAGATAATAGATGGAGCAATCAATGTGAAAGCTTTTGATGGTTCTCAGAGGCCCACCATCGGTGAGATCAACCTATGTCTGCAGATGGGACTAACCTGGTTCGAGGTTGATTTTCAAGTAATAGATGTACCATCATCATACAACACGCTTCTAGAACAACCATGAATTCATGCTGTTGGAGTTGTCGCATAAACGCTGTATCAGACAGTAAAGTTCAAATGGAATCACCAGGAAGTGATCATTCACGGTGATGACGGCAACCCTATATACAGTCGCTAGACCATTCCGGCAATCGGAGGAAGAAGAAAGCTTGGTGGAGAAACCTACCACCATATCAAGCGGGTCAATGCTGTCGACAAAGACAAATGGTGGGATTACAAGATCGAGAGTATATTCAGTTGGAGCGGGTACAAACCTGGCAAAGGACTCGGCAAGAACCTCTAAGGGATCTTTACACCTATAAAACTCAAGAAACATAGCACTACCTTTGGTTTGGGATATGAATACATCTGGGAAGAGTTCAATAATTGGTCGCCACCATAGTGAGGTCCTTACTACACGTTAGAGCAGCCAATACCGCATTTGGAGCAGACTTTCCAACAGGCCAACATTGTCTATGGGACAGATGAAGAAGAAGCACTCGCGACAGTGTAAAACTTGTTTATAGAGGACAATGATATGGATTGTTGTGTTATTCTCGAGGAGGAGGGAGGAAGGTCCTTCCATACAAGCTGTGAGCAGAGGGGAACACCTTAACAATTGGACCATTAGGACAACTAGAGCCCGACGAGCCTCGAGGTAGCAAGGCTAAAACAAGCACTATTCCCTGTTTTATTTACTGAATGATTTTCTTTTTGCATTTTTTAAATTTCCGCAATAAGATCTTCAGTGTTCGAAATATTTATTCAATTTATCAAAAGCATGATTGGTTTTTTCCTATGAATTAATATTTATTTCTATCATTTTTCTCCTTACTTTACCAATACGACATTACTATTACTTATCTTTATGAACCAATAACTGTGACATGCAATGATACAACGTAACAAACGGACATTGATTCAGAAGAATATGACATACTTGATGAGATTTTCAAAGAACTTGAGAACTTTGAGAACAGACCTAAGTCCAACCTAGACGAGACCGGGATTAATAATTTGGGTAATGCAGAAAGCATCAAGGAAACATGAATCAACATTCACCTATTGCCATCAGAGAAGAAAGAATACATAGAGTTTCTAAAAGAGTATGAGGACATATTCACTTTGTCTAAGTACGCCTATTGTGACTCACAAACTGCCAACCGATCCAATGTGTCCACCAGTAAAGCAAAAGCTCAGAAAGTTCAAACCTGATATGAGTCTGAAAATCAAGGAAGAAGTCACCAAACAGATCAAAGCTAAGGTTCTCAGGGTTGTTGTGTACTCGACATGGTTAGCCAACATTGTGCAAATATCAAAGAAGGATGGGAAGGTCATAGTCTGTGTCGACTACCGGGATCTCAACCGGGCTAGTCCGAAAGACGACTTCCCTTTTCCAAATATACACATCTTGATTGACAATTGCGCCAAGAATGAGCTAAAGTCATTCGTGGATTGCTTCGCTGGTTATCATCAGATCTAGATGGATGAGAAAGACGTTGAGAAAACAACTTTCATTACACCGTGGGGAGTGTATTATTACAAAATGATTCCATTCGGCCTGAAGAATGCGGGGGCCACCTACATGAGGGCCATGACAATATTTTCCATAATATGATACACAAGGAGATAGAGGTATATGTGGATTATGTTATCATCAAATCCAAGAATGCAACTGACCACATAGAAAACCTAAGGAAGTTTTTCAATAGACTGCGGAGGTACAACCTGAAGCTAAACCCCGTAAAGTGTGCATTTGGGGTTCCTGCTGGGAAGTTGCTTGGGCTTATTGTGAGCCGCCGGGGAATAGAACTGGATCTGTCAAATCCATTCAAGAATTATCACCGCCAAAGAACAAGAAAGATGTGAAGAGTTTCTTGGGAAGACCGAACTACATCAACCGATTCATAGCACAATCTACAGTTGTCTGTGAGCCAATCTTTAAAATTTTCAAGAAGGACGCCGCTACCAAATGGACCAATGATTTCCAGAAGGCCTTCGACGGAATCAATGAGTACCGGTCAACACTACCAGTCTTAGTTTCGCCGAAGCCAAGTAGATCCATATTACTCTATCTTGCAGTGTTAGATGGAGCTTTCGGCTACGTTCTGGGGCAGCATGATGAAACAGGGAGAAAGGAACAAGCCATTTATTATCTCAGTAAGGTGGCTATTTTTTAATTATTTATCTGTTTCCCCCTTAAATGCAGTTCTACTTATTTTTGTATGTCGCCTTAGCATTTTATCTTTAAACCTAAGAGTCAGCTTAGAACCTCTCTCTTCTAAGAATACTAGTCCTAAATTCCTCTATTACTGATAGGAATGGGATGGGTAATAGCATGCAATAGAGGTCGAGACCAATACTTGCTTTAATACCTTCATGGGGTGGGAAGGGCAGATATGTATATGATGACCCGTGCTCTAATACCACATGTATCCCCTCTTCTGAGGAGTGCCATACTGGTATTGCATTGATGTGATCCATATTACAAACAAACCTATGGCCCTTTTTACAATTACAAGCATGCTTAGATTATAACTCTTTTCAAAACCTTACTTTTATTGTTTTTCAAACACTTATGTATTTAAATTCAAAATCCCCTATTACTTGAACCTTACATGTTTACTTGCTAATTGTACAAATTCACAAAAAAACTATCTGGCCAGGAAACACACTAGTGGATCCTGAGGGTTGCCTAACACCTTCCCCTTGGGATAATTTCAAGCCCTTACCCAATTCGGGTTATCAAACATAGTTGTAGTTGAACCCCATAGGTGCCCTATCGCACCTTATAATCGTTAGGTGGTGACTCTTCAAAATTGCAAAACCCCTTTCCCAAAGGGAAAGATTTGTCCCATCCAAAATATCATAAAACCGATTTCGCTAGAAAAAGGGGGTATGAGACATATCTCAGGCCCTCGGCATTACTTAGTCAAAAATCCTTACAAGTAACTCGGCAATAGTAAAACAGTGTTTCTCATCCAGCATTATTTAAAATATAATTTAAGTATTAAAATTGAATAAACATTGGTGAGTATGAAAACAGAGGAAAATAACATGACCGAGTTAACGTATAAAGTCAAAACAGTGAGGAAATATAAAAAATCAGAACGAGGACGTCAAAATAGGCTAAGAACGAAGCCCAAGCGAAATTAATCAATAAATGGAACAAATCCCGAAATTACCAAAACCCGATGTCGGGCCCACGTCTCGAAATTTGATAATTTTTATACCAATAGATTTCTTATCTCCCCACGAGTTCATACATATCAAAAGTTCACAAATCTGACCCCAAATAGTCCTTCAAATCCTCAATTAAAGGTCTAAGTTTCCAAGCCCTAGTTTCATCAAATTTCACCCATAATTTCCATAATTTCTAGCTCTAACCCGTGAAATAATAGCATAGGAATGAGTTTTAAGTCCAAATTCCTTACCTCAACGAAGTTTCCTTGAAATCCCTCTTTCAAATCGTCGAAAAAGCTCCCAAGCCAAAGTAAAAAATGGTGAAATAGCTCAAACTCGCGAAGGAGAAAATTTATACCTTCTGCCTAGCCCTTTTTGCATCTGCGGTCCCATACCCGCTTCTGCGGTACCACATATGCGGTCCTTCCTCCGCTTTTGTTGAAATCACTTAATTGGCCAGCAATCGCATCTACGACCTCATCCCCGCATCTGCCACATCGCAGATGCAGCCTCTCTAACAGCTTCTGCGGTCTCTGCCCATCAGGCCTCTTTTCACTTCTGCAACTAATCAACCACACATGCGGCACCGCAGCTGCGGTCCCCAATCTACAGGTGCGAAAATAACAGAAGTAGCATATTCAGCTGCTGCAACAAAATCAAAACTTCTCCGTTAACCATCCAAAATCACCCCGAGGCCCCGGACCTCAACCAAAAATACAAACATACCCTAATACCTTATTCAAACTTGTTCCAACTTCAAAGCACCTCAAACAATATCAAATCATTCAAAACACATCGGATTCAAGCTGAACTTTCTAAAATCTTCCGAATTTCGTTTTTGATCGGAAACCCAACCAAACCATGTCTGAATAACTTGAAATTTTGCACACACATCCCAAATGACCCAACGGAACTACTACAACTCTTGGAATTCCTTTCCGACCCCTATATCAAAATCTCGCCTACCAACCAGAATTCGAAAAAATATCAACTTTGCCAATTCAAGCCTAAATCAACTCCGAACCTCCAAAACCCATTACGATCACATTACTAAGTCCAAAATCACCTCCCAAAGCTAACCGAACCATCAGAATTCACATCCGAGCCCTCTAACACACAAGTCAACATCCGGTTGACTTTTCCAACTTAATATTCCTTAAAAGAGACTAAGTGTCTCAACCCTTACCAAAATCATTCTGGATTCAATTCGGCCAACCCAATATCACATAACATGGATAAATAAAGCGTAAAGAAGCAAAAATAGGGGAAATAGAGTGGTAACTCATGAGACGACTGGCCGGGTCATCACATATTCCCCAACTTAAACAAACGTTACTTCTCGAACGAGTAGAGAAACATACCTGAAGCCTCAAACAGGCGAGGATATCTGCTCCGCATCTCCCGCTTGGTCTCCCAGGTAGCCTCCTCTATGAGCCAACCTCTCCACTGCACCTTCATTGAAGCTATATCCTTTGATCTCAACTTCTGAACCTGACGACCCAAAATACACACTGGCTCCACATCATAGTTCAAATCATCATCCTACTAAACAGTACTGAAATCTAGAACATGATATAGATCCCTAGTAAACTTTCAGAGCATAGAAACATGGAATACCGGATGCTCACTCGACAGGCTGGGTGGCAAAGAAAGCTCATAAGCCAGCTCCCAAATCCTTTGAAGTACCTCAAAAGGCCCAATGAACCGCGGACTCAAATTCCTTTTCTTCCCAAATCTCATAAGACCCTTCATGAGCGAAACCTTCAACAAAACCTTCTCACCAACCATGTAGGACACATCTCGAAGCTTCCCATCAGCATAACTCTTCTGCCTCGACTGCGCTGTACGGAGCCTATCCTGAATCATCTACACCTTCTCCAAAGCAACATGTAACAAATATGTCCCCAATAGCCTAGCCTCACCGGGCTCGAACCAACCAATTGAAGATATACACCACCTCCCATACGAAGACCCAAATGGAGCCATCTGAATACTCGACTGTTAGTTATTGTTATAAGCAAACTCTGCAAGCGGTAGAAATTGATCCCATGACTGTGCAAAATCAATGATGCAAGCACGCAACATGTCCTCCAATATCTGAATAGTGCGCTCGGACTACCCGTCCGTCTGAGGGTGAAAAGTTATGCTCAACTCAACCTGAGTACCCAACTCTCGCTGCACAGACCTCCAAAACTGCGATGTAAACTGAGTACCCCTATTTGAAATGATGGAAATGGGAACACCATGAAAACGAGCAATCTTCCAGATATAGATCTCTGCCAACTGCTCTGAAGAATAGGTAGTACACACAGGAATGAAGTGCGAGGACTTGGTCAGCCGATCCACAATCACCCAAATAGCATCAAACTTTCTCAAAGTCTATGGAAGTCTAACAACAAAGTCCATAGTGATCCTCTCCCACTTCCACTATGGAACATCCATCTGCTTGAGCAAGCCACCCGGTCTCTGATGCTCATATTTCACCTGCTGACAATTGAGACACCGAGCTACAAGTCCCACAATATCTTTCTTTATTCTTCTCCACCAAGTGCTGCCCCAAATCCTGATACATATTCGTGGCACCCGGATAAATAGAATACCGCAAGCTATAGGCCTCCTCCAGAATCAACTCTCGAAGCCTATCCACCTTGGGCACACAAATCTGGCCCTGCATCCTCAATACCCTTTCATGACCAATGGTCACATCTCTGACATGATCATGCTAAAATCTATCCCTAAGGATAGGCAAATGCGGATCATCATATTGGCGCTCTCTGATGCGATCATATAAAGAAGACCGAGAAACCACACAAGCCAATACCAGACTGCGCTTCGAAATATCCAACCTCACAAACCAATAGGCCAAAGCCTGAAAATCAATTGCAAGAGGCCTCTCCCCAACTGGAATATATGCCAAACTCCCCATACTCACTGCCTTTCTACTCAAAGCATCAACTACCACATTGGCATTCCCCTGGTGGTACAATATAGTGATATCATAATCCTTAAGTAACTCCAACTATCTCCGCTGCCTCAAATTAAGATCCTTTTGCTTGAATATATGCTGAAGACTATGATGATTAGTAAACACCTCACAAGATACGCCATACAAGTAATGCCTCCAAATCTACAACATGTGAACTATGGCAGCCAACTCCAAATCATGAACGGGATAGTTCTTCTCATGGGGCTTTAACTGAAGAGAAGCGTAAGCAATAACTCTACCCTACTGCATCAGCACACAACCAATCCCTACTCTCGAAGCATCACAATACATGGTATATGAACTTGAAGCTGATGGCAAAACAAACACTGGAGTTGTGATCAAGGTTGCCTTAAGCATCTAAAAGCTCTCCACGCACTCGTCCGACCATACAAATGAAGCACTCTTCTGAGTCAACTTGGTTAGGGGAGATGCGATAGATAAGAATCCCTGAATGAACCGGTAATAATAGCATGCCAAACCAATAAAGTTGCAAATCTCAGAAGCTAAGGATGGTCTGGACCAACTCTGAACTGCCTCTATCTTCTTTGGATCAACCAGAATACCCTCACTGGACACCACATGTCCCAAGAATGCCACTGAACCGAGCCAAAACTCACACTTGGAGAACTTTGCATAAATTTTCTCCTCTCTCAATCTCTGCAACAAAACCCTCAAATGCTCCGTGTGTTCCTCCTGACTAGATGAATATACCAGAATATCACAATAAAGACTATGACAAACAAGTAAAGATAAGGCCGGAACACGTTGTTCATCAAATACATGTACACTGCTGGGGCATTGTTCAGCCCAAAAGACATAACCATGAACTCATAATGACTGTATCTGGTCCTAAAGTCCGTCTTAAGAATATCTAAATCCCTGATCTTCAACTGGTGGTAACCTTAATGGAGATCAATCTTGGAGAACACTCTCTCTGCCTAAAGCTGGTCGAATAAATCATCAATGTGAGGCAAAGGATACTTGTTCTTAATTGTTACCTTGTTCAATTGCCTATAATCAATACATATTCTCATAGTGACATCATTCTTCTTCACAAATAGAACTGGCGCACCCCAAGGCGACACATTAGGAAGAATGAACCCCTTATCAAGGAGTTCCTGAAGCTGCTCCTTTAACTCCTTCAACTCCACTATGTTATACGATACAACGGAATAAAAATGGGTTGAGTGCCTAACACCAAGTCAATACCAAAATCAATATCTATGTTCAGTGGCATGCCTAGCAGCTCTGTAGGAAATACATTAGGAAAATCCCTCACAACTAGAACACCATCAATACTGGGAATCTCAACACCGAAATTCCTCACAAAGGCTAGATACGAAAGACAACCCTTCCCAACCATACGCTGGGCCTTCAAGAAAGAGATCACTCTATTAGGAACATGATCAGTCACACTTCGCCACTCGATCTATGGCACTCTCGGTATAGAGAATATGACTATCTTAGCATGACACTCCAGAATAGCGCAACACGGAGATAGCCAACCCATGCCCAGAATGACACCGAAATCCACCATACTTAATAATAATAAATCCGCTCGTGTCTCCAGACCCCCAAAAGTCACAACACACAACCGGTACACACGATCTACAACAAAATTATCGCCCAACAAGGGTATATAGATAAACAAGTAAAGCAATAAACTCACGGGGCATACCCAAATAATGAGCAAAGTATGATAACACATAAGAAAAGGTGGAAGCGGGATCAAATAATACAGAGGCGTCTCTGTGGCAGACTGAAAAAATACCTGTAATAACATCATTTGAAGCAATAACATCAGGTCTTCCTGAAAGAGCATAGAAACGGGTTTGACCATCCCTTAATCAACCTCCCCCTCAAGGGCGACCCCTGGCTGACTAACCTCCACCCTTAGCTGGATGGGCGGGTGGTGGTGAAGCAACTGGCACTGAAGCCAATGACTAACCCCTCTATTGGGATAAACTAGCAAAACAACAAGGGCACTACCTCCATATGTGACCCATCTCTCCACACTCATAACAACTCCCAGGTGTTAGAGAAGGGGACTGAAGGGAACCCCTCTTATCGGAGTTACTAGCAGATGTACTCGGCATGGAAGAGCCATGAATTGATGGAGCACGAGATGAACTCTGAGCTGGAAAGGCACTAAGTGATGACTGGCCCAAATGAGAACTATGAGAACCATGACCTGATGATACCCCACGATAACCTGGGCGTGCTGGCTGAGTAAGCCTAAATGGATGGCCTCTGCCGTACTAAAACTGACCCCTTGAAGGAGCACCACTATAACTACCAGATCCTTAAGGCCTCTTGGCCTCCCTCTCCTCTAAATTCTGGCGACGAAAAGACACAATCTCTCGGGAAATATCCACAACCTCCTTGAGCGTAGCACCAGTCACCCTCTCGTTGGTTATGAGAATACGGAGCTGATAAAACAGACCAACAACAAACCTCCTGATCCTCTCTTTATCTGTCAAAACCAACCAGATGGCGTGATGAGCCAACTCAGAGAACCTCAACTTATATTGCAACACGGTCATCTCCCCCTGACGTAACCACTCAAAATGTCTACGCAGCTCCTCTCTATGAGACTGTGACATGTACTTCTAAAAACAAAGAATGGATAACTGCTACAAGGAAAGAGGTGCTGCACTAACAGGCCTATGCCTCTCAAAATCCTCCCACCAAGTGAAAGACGCTCCTTAAAACTGATAAGTCGTGAAAGTGACCCTACTGGTCTCCAGAATACCTGCTGTAAGAAGCATCCTCTGATACTTGTCTAAAAATCCCTAGGCATTCTCTCCCTCTGCACCACTGAAGGTCGGAGGCTGAAGTCTACCAAACCTCTCCAACCTACGCTGCTCATCATGTGGTATGGCAGGAACTACATAGTCCTGAGCAACTGCAACCGGCTGGGCTGAATGTGCCCCGACATCTGAAATTCCTGCATGACCTGCTTAGGTGTACGAGCGGCAAGTGTCTGACTACCTTCCCCTTCCTGAGAAGTAGCTGCAGTTGTAGTGGCTGAAACCGCTTGAGATAGGCCAGTGCAAACAAAGAAGATCTAAGCCATGGCCTCCTAAAGACCTGGAATCATAATGGGAATAGCTGGTGCCTGAGTTAGTGCTGCCAGAGCGTCCATAATTGGGACATGGTCTTGAACTGGGGCAGCTGGTGGATCTATAGGTGCTGCCCTCGATGCTATGCCTCTACCACGGCCACGTTGCCATCCTCGGCCTCTGGTGGCCACAGTTGGTGGTACTGTTGGTCGTCCATCCTGACCGGTAGTGCGTGTCCTTACCATCTGTGAGAGAATAGAATAATAGAAGTCTAGCACTCGAATTAACAAATTCGTGCGACAAGAATTTCAAGAATGTGAAGTCTCTGTACCGATCTGCGAGACTCTACTAAACCTGCTCAAGACTCGCGATACCTATGTAACCTAGGCTATGATACCAACTTGTCATGACTCTAAACCTGAGCCCGGTCGTGATGGCGCCTCTTGTGAAGACAAGGCCAGCTAGCACTTCCCTTTTTCCAATTATTAATAGTTACGCATTTAGAAAAAGTCTAAATACGATAAAATAAATCCAAAATAGCAGATAATATCATAAGTACGTTGATAAGTCAGAATACAACTCTGCTAAGTATATACGCTAGTACAAATGTCTGAAAAGAGATAGAAGTGATAAAGGAGGAGAAACATGGGACTTTGGACGCCAAGCAGCAACCTCATGAACTCTGAAGGTCCGCCTGAAGTTGGAGGGATCAACACTCAGGAGCAGGACCAGCTACGCCTGAATCTGCAAACATGGTGCATGGAGTAAAGTCAGTACTCCAACTTAGTAAGTAATAAATGTAAATAACAACTGAAAGTGAGAAAGCACGTAAGGCACAAGCCATTTAATAATGAAGTAGTAAAACCGTTTAAAAGCAATAAACCAGTTAAGAGATAAGTAAAAATCCTTTTTCAACAAGTAAGCATATAATTGAAAGGCAATTAAGGAAAATAAACACGTAAAGGTTCGCCCTCGGGCACTGTATCAAAAAAAACGCCCCTTGAGCAACATCTCAGAATAATACCAGCCTCTCAGGCTCAATCTCACATCACAATGGGTACCGGCGCTCACTGGGGGTGTGCAGACTCTTGGAGGGGCCCCTTATGGCCCAAGCGCAATATCAAGCCATCTCATGATGTCATCACTAGGCTCTCATCCTCATATCAATCAAGCCACCTTGTGGCGTACATGTCTCAGGCCCTCAGCCTCAAATGAATATCAGTGTTTCCTCACAACATAAGCCCTCGGCCTTTCTTAGTCAAAAATCCTCACAAGCTACCCGGCAATAGTAAAATAGTGTTTCTCAGCCCAAACTTCATTTGAAATATCATTTAAGTATTAAAATTTAATAAACATGGATGAGTATGAAAACGGTGGAAAATAACATGACTCAGTTCAAGTATAAAGTCGAAATAGTGAGGAAATATCAATAAAAATCCCCGAAGGGTTCAAATAATTGGCATTCAGCCCAAATAATAATGATAGCAAATAGATTTCAGTCAAATACGTGATAAAATCATCAATCGGGATAGACCAAGTCACAATCCCCAATAGTGCATGACCCCACGCTCGTCATCAAGCGTGTGCCTCACCTTAATATAGCACTACAATGTGCAATCCGAGGTGTCAAACCCTCAGAACATCATTTATAATCATTACTCATCTCAAACCGGTCAAATCTCTAGCTCGCGATGCCTTTGCCCCTCGAATCGGTCTCCACACACGTTAAATCTATGCAAAATCAGAACGAGGGCATCAAAATAGGCTAAGGGAATGAAGGCCAAGCGAAAATAATCAATAAATGGTACAAATCCCAAAATTACCAAAACCCGACCCCCGGTCCCACATCTCGGAATTTGATAATTTTTATACCAATAGATTCCTTATCTCCCCACGAGTTCATACATATCAAAAGTTCTCAAATCCGACCCCAAACGGTCCTTCAAATCCCCAATTAAAGGTCTAAGTTTCCAAGCCTATAATTTCCATAATTTCTAGCTCTAATCCGTGAAATAGTAGCATAGGAACGAGTTTTAAGTCCAAATTCCTTACCTCAATGAATTTTTCTTGAAATCCCTCTTTTAAATCGTCCAAAAAGCTCCCAAGCCGAAGTCAAAAATGGTGAAATAGCTCAAATTCGCGAAGGAGACAATTTATACCTTCTGCCCAGCCCTTTTCGCATCTACGGTCCTGTACCCGCTTCTGCGGTACCGCATATGCTATACTTCCTCCGCTTTTGCATAAATAACTTAATTGGCGTGCAATCGCATCTGCGACATCGCATATGAGGCCCCTCTAACTGATTCTGTGGTCTCTTTCCATCAGGCGTCTTTTCACTTCTGCGACTAATCAACCGCACCTGCGGCGCCGCACCTGCGGCGCCGCACCTGCGGTCTCTAATCCGCAGGTGCGAAAATACCAGAAGTAGCAAATTTAGTTGCTGCAACAAAATCCAAACTTCTCCGTTAACCATCGAAATCACCTTGATGCCCACGGGACCTCAACCAAAAGTTCAAACATACCCTAAAACCTTGTTCAGACTTGTTCCAATCCTCAAATCACCTCAAACAACATCAAATCATTCAAAACACATCAAATTCAAGCCAAATTTTCTAAAATTTTCCGAATTCCGCTTTTGATCAAAAACCCAACCAAACCACATCCGAATAACCTGACATTTTGCAAACATATCCCAAATTACCCAACTAAACTATTACAACTCCAGAATTCCATTCCGACCACTATATCAAAATCTCACCTACCAATCAGAAATTGCCAAAATATCAACTTTGCCAATTCAAGCCTAAATCTACTCCGAACCTCCAAAACCCATTTTGATCACACTCATGAGTCACAAATCACCTCTCAAAGCTAACCGAACCATTGAAATTCACATCCGAGCCCTCTAACATACAATTTAACATCCAGTTGACTTTTTTAACTTTAACTTCCTTAAAGAGACTAAGTGTCTCAACCCTTACCAAAATCATTCCGGATTCGATCCGGCCAACCCGATATCACATAACACGGATAAACAAAGCATAAAGAAGTAGAAATGGAGGAAACAAAGCAGTAACTCATGAGACGACTGGCCGGGTCGTCACACCGAAGTGCCCTCTTTAAGAACTTCATTCAATTGGATATTTTTGTGGTTAATGTTAGCGGGGATCGAATGATAAAAGGAACCAAACTGTGTCCAGTTGTCATACCAAAAGGATTCATTACCATTCCCCACAATCTAGTGGATATTAGTTTCAGCTATTTCTTTGATCTCACACAATGCTTTCCACCAATGAAAGTTCCTATTTTGCCAGAGTGCATACAAAGATGATTCCTAGATAGGCACTAAGCCTTCATAAACTCAGTCCATAGGGAGTTAGAGGTTCTAAGAGCCCACCAATGTTTAGCTTTGAAGGATTGGCAAATATCTGCTAGTCTTCTGAAGTTAGTGCCTCCTTCTTTGTAAGGAAAGCAGAGATTTTGCCAGGAGATCCAATGATATTTACCCTCATATCTTGACCAGACCAAAAAAATCTAACAATATATTTTTCAATAATGTCGAGAGTCCTTTTGGGAGGGTTAACAACTATCAGCACAGGAATAGGAAGAGCTAGCAACACATGCCTAGTCAGGACATGTCTTCCACCAGTAGAGAGAATTTTTGTATGCCACCCTCTGATCCTACGGATGACTTTGTCAACAATACCAAAAAAGTGAGAGATAGTTTGCCTTTCAGTAATCAAAGGGCACCCCAGGTATTTAATAGGGAAGAGTTGATGGTTCATACTAGTGATCTCTTTGATTCTATTAACCGTAGAGTTCCTAGGATTGAGAGATAAAGCGAAGCAGCTCTTGCCTTTGACACCATATCATATTTGGTAAGAGTATCCAAAACTTTTCTAAGAGTATTTTTGCACCATTACAAAACAAAATGGTATTGTCCGCAAAAGCAAGACGATTGATGACAGGTCCATTGCAATTCATATAGAAACCATTTTAGCCAGTAGTGGATTATAGATTGTTAAGCCTCTTGGATATAAGCTCAGCACTCAGGATAAAAAGGGAGGGGAAAAGGCGGTCCCCTTGCCTCAACCTTCTATTGGACTTAAAGAAACCATGTCTAATACCATTCACAATCACCGAATACAAATTATGTGAGATGTATAAGTGAATGAGGTTGATCCAGAGTTCTAAGAAACCCATCTTCCTGAGGGATATGCATAGATAATTTCAGGAGACTCTATCATAGGCCTTAGTCATATATAACTTTAAGGCCACATTTCCTCCTCTGCTAGGTTTGCCAATGTTGTTAATAATTTCCTAGGCAAGAAGAATATTTTCAATAATGCCTCTGCCTGCCGCTTTGGTTTCTAGATATAATCCTCGGCAAGATTGTTGCAAGTCTTGCATTATGGATTTTAGCGTTAATTTTGCTGGAGACATTACAGAGGCTAATAGATCTCAAATCAGAGAACTGTTGTGGGTGATCCACTCTAGGAAACATAACAAGGCACGTATGGGAGAAGAAATTAGGGAGAGTAGATCCGTTAAAGAAAGCCACTAGTCCCTTATGAACATCATGGCCAATGACTTGCCATGTATTTTGATATAAACATCCACTGAATCCATCTGGGCCTGGGGAACTATCTACATTAATAGAAAACACATTATTTTTAACTTCCTAAAGGGACGGGAAGTAGGTGAGCATGGATTTATCTTCATCAGAGATGAATCTCTCTAGGAAATTGAGGGAAGAAAAATCATCATATCAATTGTCTTAAGTAAAATTTTTTTGGTAGAATTTGATAGCTCCTTCTGCAACAACATCATTTCCCTCCAACCATTAGTTTTGATCATCCTTGATTCCTGATTGCAAGTTTCCTTCTGTTGTCTTTAATAATCCTATAGACGTAAGCAGTATTAGAATCACCCTTATCCAGCCATTTGATTCGAGCTTTTTGTCGTAGCATAGAGTTTTGTATCTTGAGGTATCTAGTAAACTTAGCTCTGCATCCTGATAGATCACATCTATTGTTAGGTGTGTTATTCATCACAGTTATCCTCCAGAATCCTCAACTGGAACTCAAGTCTCTTAGGTTCCTCAAATATATCACCAAAGGTCTGTCTTGACCATATGTTGAAGGCATTATTGGTCCTTTAAAGTTTATGATGAAGAATGTGTAGGGGGTTTCCAATGACTTCTTCCTCCCATGCATTTCGGACTGTTTAAAGGTACTCATGGTGGTCGGTCCAGAAATTTAGGAACTTGAAGTATTTGATATGTTGAGTGGTTTCGTTATTGATTTTGACACGAGGGGCATTGTCAGAACATGCGCTAGATAGATGAGTAACAATAGTAGCATTTAAAGTATCAAACCGAGTAGATTTTTATAGACCACCCTATCTAATATCTTCCAAATGGTGGACGGATGGTCTCTATTTTAACACCATATGAAGATGGATCTGATGAAACCCACATCTTGGAGCCCACATTCGTTAAGGCACTCATTAAAATCCAAACTCTCCTCCATTCAATGGTATCTGCCACCTTTCTTTTCATCGCTTATGGTGATTACATTAAAGTCTCCAAAGATCCCCCAAGGCTCCTAATATAGTTCAAAATGTTTTTCATGTCTCACCAAAGCTCCATTATAAGATCTTTATTGCATTTAGCATAGATCATAGTAAAGAAGAAGCATGTGCCATTATTGTGTGTGTCTTTGAAGTGAACGTGTTGTTCCTTATCCATGATAATATCCACAGTGATATCATTGCTCCAAAAGATCCAAATTTTGTTGGAATAATTGTGAAAGCAATGCTCCATATCCAGTCTTCTCTTATACTTTTCCAATTTGCTACTGTCGACCACGATTCCTGAAGACAGATGAGAGGGAGTTGAAATTATAGTTTGATAGTTTGAAGTTTTTTCAGGGATCCCTTGGACCCTATCCCCCTAATGTTCCATGAAATTGTGTTAATCATTAGAGACATCAGTGGGGGTAAGGTTGTTTGATCATCGTTGTGATAAATTTGTTTGTCTGGTTTGAAGAAGTGGCTTCCACCAGTGTTATGGTTGTTTCTAGGGAGGTTGTTGTGCTTTGTGACACTTTGAGCATGCTGCATGATAGTAGTTCTTGGATCCTCAATTTCTCCATCAGATTTTGAGGTATGAAGAGTCTCATCCAAGCTATCTAAGATCATGTCTTCATCTTTAATCTCCTTTTCCATGGCCTCTATGTTTTGGTTCTGTTTGCTTTTGATGGGTCGTTTGTTCTGATTGTTGGATCCAAGATTCGGTAGGGTTCGCCCCAACTCCCAGTTAAGGGCTAACTCTCCAGGTTCCACCTCTTATTTTCCTTTTCTTTTGTTCTTATTTTTCTCTAGTATCTTGCCTTGTGGAAAGTTTAAAGACGGCCAAGATGATTTACCACTGCTACTATAACTCTGCCCCACCTTCATTTCATTCCGTTGCAGGGTATTCTTGGGTATCGAGATTTTGTTCTTGAATTTTATTCTCCTGTTGTCAATATGTTTACCAACTTTTTTATTCACACAGACTAAGTTAGCCATGGCTTCTTGTAAGAATTCCTCCACAACATTGGAGCTTGAAGAGGAATCACCTTTACTCGTTTTGATAGAGAGCTTTGCTTTTTTCTTGTTAGCCTTTTTCTTCCTCTTTGAATCTTTAGCTTTGTCCCATATGGTGATTTTATGGACTTGTTGGGGGTGTTATTTCCATATTTGGATCATCTTTATCATCTCTCAAGTATTGAGCGGTCGCTATTTTTTTTGATTCTGCTAAATCCTTAAGTGACTCGAACATATTGGATCCTTCCCCAATGATATTGTTTTGCTGAACAGTGGGTTTGGGACTGTCGCACCCCCTTTTTTCCCTCCCTTTTTTATGGGGATGAAAAGGTCCGGGTTTTGACATTTATGGTCCATAGTAACTCATTTCTTTTTTTTGGAATTGGGTATTTTGAAGAGTCGCCACCTAACAGATTATGGTGCGTTAGGTCATCTAGAGCGATTAACTTTTGGATTGGTTTGCATTACCAGAGATTTAGGGTAAGGGTCGAAATAAATTTGAGGGGAAGGTGTTAGGCACCCCTCTTGGTCCACAACTTTGGGTCTCGGCTAAACTTATAATTATGAATTAGTCCTTTTATGAGTAAGTACTTGAAACAAACAATTACAAATAAAGCATGTTGGACATTGTGTGACTCAGGCGACAAGACAAAGAATTTGAACAAGTTATATAGAAAAGCAAAGTTTTAGGCAAAGGATTTAGGGAAGGAGGGGTCCTAGGTTAGTTAGCCTACAGGATCATCCCACGAAATGCCTGGTAAACACTCCTCGACGAGGGGCTAAACGTGACATTAATGCATGGTCATCATATCCATATCTACCCATTCTCACCCCTTAGTGGTTATTAAAGCGAGTGTTATTTAATGATACCTATGCTTGTTGTTACCCGTCCCTTCTTAATGAAACTAGAGGAAATTAGGACCTCTACCTATAGGCAGTTCTGGAAAGAACCCTAAGGATTAAAGGAGAAAATACTAAGGCAACAAGCAAGAACACGTAGGACTCTTTGAGAATAAAAGCAGAAAGAAGCAAATAAGGGGCTCAATTTTACCTCCACAGATAAGGCATATAAACAGCACGACTCAAACACAAATAAGGGCAGTATTATTAAACAAGATCCTAAGGCATGATGTCTGCATGAATATCTAAACATAGAAGATAGGCAGTTTATTTTATAAACTCAGAAGTAATGTCCCTATCAGTTTGCCTACTGATTTTAAGCTTGTTAACTATTAAACAGTAAACACATAAAGAGGCAGTTTCCAGTTTTATAAGAGTTGAATACCTAAGGCTTGACTAGGCGTGGGCTAGTACAAAATTGTTATCAAAACCATTAGAAGTTTAGAAGTAGTTTTTGCCTAAGAGCATGCTATTCTAGGTGTTATAAGAAACTGAGGCTATTAGCAGTTTGTTAAAGCAGATTGAGACTTTTAACACTCCTTTTCAGGCATAAGTAGTTTTACTAGGCGTAGCTAAGTGATTATGAACGAGAACCTAAACATGGCATCTAATATGCATACATAAGATATAGAATGATTTATATGCAAGATTCCTAAAGCAGGATTTCTAAGTGCACATCAGGTTACAACATGATTTCAAAATATACATAAGTAACAATTTTATGTTACTGTTGTTATTTAGCCTAAAGCAGGATTTCTATGTGATACAAATAATATCAAATGAGATGCTGAGACAGTAAATCTAGGAACGTGATATCTAATACATGACATGCTTGGAATGTATTGGTCCTAAACATGGATTCTGTTGCACATATGGGAAATGCAAACATAAGGCATGGTTTCTACCCATTGATATTGATAACATATATGACAGCCCTCCCCTTTTCAATAGTCAACCTCAATATTCATTTCCAAATAATTATTACAGATTAGCTGAATAATTTGCATAAATAGACAAAAATAAAAGAAGAAGTTACACTATAGGGAGCCTGACTCAGGCCCAAATGATTTTCCCAAGCCACCAATAGACTCAAATTCCAAATTCTATAGACAATATCATTTTCTAGGTATGTCAAAGTTCCCTAAGAATCTCAAGGATCCCGGGCAATGCTCACACCTAGACTTTATAACCAGAACTGAGTAAGTGCAGTGTAGAAGAGCCAACTCAAGTGCATCAGAGTTCAGAGGGATCTCATAGGGATCCCAAGGTAGTCACACACTGGACGGGCATAACTTAAGGACCTAAGAGTGGAGTGGGAGGGCTTGACATGATTTTGAAAAGGTTTTAATAGGAAATTAGTAATTTAAAAGACTCAGCACTTTTATAAATAGGAGAATTGTTTAGTAAAATAGTTCAACAAGAGTTGTGTATAAGCAGATCAAACATATAGCCAAGACATATTTCAGCAACACTCAAATAACAGCCCTTCACACAGGGGTGATGGGAATTGAGGACATATAAAGCACATAGTATAACATTTCTTGTGGGAGTTCATGGGATTAGGGGATAGCTAGTGGTGCCAACACAATATGAATTTCAAAACTAGTCATAGAATCAGATATTTAAAGTGACAGATAAGTTTGCAAGGTAATTGCATGTCAAAGATGGATAACAAATAGACAAGAATTCAAAACAGGATTGAGACAGACTACCAGGGGAATAAAACATGTTATGAAAGGCCCTAAAAGGGGTTAGAATAGTATGCCAGATGAGATAGTAGTATAAACATGTCAATCACATGTTGAACAACAAAACCACGGATAGAAACAAAATTAGAAACATGATAAACTGAAGTAGTAAAAGAAATATATCGATTTTGGGACTTGAATTGAAATCAGAACATACCAGTAAAGAGATAGTAAATACTAAGTGAAGAATATGAGAGCATAATAGTTAGCCTTGGCTTGCAACCGGCTAATTCAAAATAAGGGTAAGTAGCCAAAGAAAGAGAGCAGAAGAGTTTTGAGTGTGAGAGAATTTGAACTATTGTGTTCATGTGTGGAAGTTAGAATAGCGGAGAGTATATATAGTAGTTGAGAGCAGAGTAAAATAAGGTAAAGGAAATCAGTCTTCAGCAATTAAGGAAGCCATAAAATTAGTCAGGCACAAAATCAGCAAGTCTTCCCTTAATTAAGGTACATATTAGACAATTAGGGGTAAATACATAAAGGTTCAATTAAGGAAACAACTAGTAAAGAATCAATAAATAACATGGTTAATCAAATAAGGTAAGAAAACTAAATAAGGTTGCAAAATATGGAAATAATTGAGAATCAACATATAGGTATTACCATAGCAAATCAGTGAATCAAGGACTCAAAATAACACCGAATTAAGGAAAATAACATAGGTTTCCATGAATAAGCAAACAAGCCAAGTATAAACAAGAAAGAATTGTCGATTCCCCCTTTTTCTTGCAAAATGGGGTTTATGACATTTGGGAGGACAACTCATTTCCTTTTGGGAATTGGGTTTAAAGAGTCGCCACCTAATGATTAAGTGCATTAGGATACTACCAAGACCTTTGATTTAGAAAACCAGAGATTGGGTAAGGGTTTAAAATTATCCCGAGGGAAAGTTGTTAGGCACCCCTCAAGATCCACTAGTGTGGTTCCCGGTCATACTATAATTGTGACTTTAAGTACAAACAACAAGTGGACAAGTAAGAGTTACAAATATGAGAAAGGTTTGCACATAATTATTGCAAGTAATTTGAAGTTAAAATGAAGTTAAAGAAAATGAAATTTAAGAAGTAAGCAATTTTAAAATTCAGAATAAACGAGTAAAAAGGGAAAATTTATCAAATAATTGTGGCAAGTAATTGGAGTTAAAAGCAGTTAAAGAAGCTGAATTTTTTGAGAAAAAGTAGTTTAGAAATTCTGAATAAAATAAACAAGTAAAGGGATGGGGGTCCTAGGTTTATAAATAATATAGATCACCCCGCACAACACCCGATAACCGTTTTTAGACGTGGTGTTATCGCGTGGTCATCATATCCATATCAACCCTTTCCCACCCCATTAAGTATTAAATGTGGAATGGTCTCGTTTTACTTATTGCATGTTATTACTCGCCCCCATCCTATCAGTCCCAGAGGTATTTAGGACTACTAATCCTAAAAGGAAGGGGTGTGAGGTTTTATAGTTTCAAAGGACAAAATTCTAAGGGCGACAATCAAAACACATATGTAACAAAATATGGGGGAGAAGCACATAACAGATAGAAAGGCTCAAATAAACCTCCTTAAAACAAAGAGAAACATATAGTTTTTAGCATGCCTTACACGTATTGATTAAGGTATGTCTAAACTTACGAGTTGTGGCAGATTGATCTGTTACATATTTTAGATAAGAAGCCCGAATCAGGCCTGCCTGCTAGATGTAGTTAACAGAGTCTGATTCAATTTACAAGTTCCCTTATGGCTTGCCTAAGTGTTAAACGAAAACCTATAGGCATGATATCTATTAGTTTCAGAAAAGGAGTATACTGAATTCAAGGGAAGGAAATTGTCAATTACAGGAATATAAATTATGCAGTCATTATTGTTATTACTTATTTTAGACTTATAAGCGAATGCACGATTCAGATTTAGTTGATAGTTCCTATAGGCATGCTTTCTAGGCATTACTGATTTTTTTTAAAAACATTTTTTTACAATCGAAACAAGAGTGCAGAAGTCCTATAGGCATGGTATCTAAAATGCTGTTAATTATTTTAACCTATAAACAGGTTTGCCTAGTGACAGATGTAGATGCAAAATTAAGGAAGTCCTATAGGCATATTAGCTATATGATATGCAGCATTTCAGAAATGACTTATAGACATGGTCTCTATATAATGCAGAAGTACAGAAACCTATAGACATGGTCTCTATATGAGATGCAAAACTACAGAAACCTATAGACATGGTCTCTACATGAGATGCAAAAGTGCAGAAACCTATAGACATGGTCTCTATATGATATGCAAAAATGCATAAACCTATAGACATGGTCTCCATTTGAGATGCAAAAGTGCAAGCTAAAAAAATTATACATGAGTGTAGAAGTGTAAATATTCCATATGAACAAGATTTCTACCCTTTTGTATCCATGATTGACCATCCCCTTTTGACTTACAGCCCAAATAGTTATTACAAGTTATTACAGCCTTAAATGAATAAGAAAAAGTAAAATAACATCAGAGAACAAAAAATTTAACACCAAGGAGAGCTTGATTCAGACTTCCTGTCTGAAGTATGAAGTAAACCAATCTCCAAAGATCAGATTCCAAAGACTTTCTCTCATTTGGGATGTGTCAGAGTTCCCTAAGAGTCTCAAATAGACTCCGGGCAGTGCTTACACCCAAATATATTGCAGAATTGAATCATAGTGTAGTGTGGAAGGGCCAGCCCTCAAATGTCCAGGTTCAGCGGGAAATCAAGGTCCCAAAGCATGGCTCACAGGAGGGGGGCAGAACTTAGAAGCTAAGAGAGAGTGTAAGTGCAGAGAGGGATTCTAAGAGGAAGCAAAGACAGGCTAATGGTCGTACCTAGCAATTGGAAGTGCTGGCACACCCCACCAGCCTATTAGGCCACATTGTTTGGGAGTTATGACCCCCTAAGGGAGCACGTCTAAATATGAGCAACAAATTGCATGTTGCCATGTTCTGAACTTAACTCAAAGCACATAGAGGGGAGCATGGGTGCAAGGTTTCACAGCAGAGACAAATGAAAAGAAATAATAATGCTAAATAACATTGAATGTAGACAACAAAGAAAACATGGGTGTAAAAGCTGTAAATAAACACATTGGGATGAGGCTGAAACCAAAACTAGAACATACCAGTTTCAAGGAAACAAGAAAAGGAAGCAGTAGTCTTGTAATGCCAAAGTGCAAGCAAGTAGTCAAAACACTATGATTTTAGAAGAGAACTATGAGATTGTAAGTGTCTCAAGTGTATAATGTGTGTAAAAGTTTTGAATTGAAAGTCGTCTGATCGTATTAACCGTGTGTAATGTGTTAAAGAAGGTCATGTATTTATAGTGTAGAAAGCAAGCAGAAATAGGTAAGAAAATAGTTTGAAAAATAAATTTCACAAGGTTTCCCTTTAATTAAGGGATTCTGATTTCAAACAGGTAAAAATAATTAAGGAAAGAGATTAATCAAACACTTTGCATAAGGTAGTATAATAGGGGTAAATACATAAAGGTATATTTAAGGAAAAAGGTCTTGATAGCACACGGTTTGTGCAAATAAGGAAAGGAAATCAATTACCTGTCAGTAAATACAAAGGTATAAATGAGTCCAGTCAGAAAAGATGAAGAAAGGTTTTACTTAAAGATAATTAGTAACAACCAATCAAACCTAAAAAGGATTCTGAATCAATCATAAGTTGGAAAACCTTTCGGAAGAAAAAATTCATCACACATATAAAAGCATACAACCATGCTTAAACATGAAGAAATTTGTCATGCTATTCAATAGAAGAGTCTAATGTAGAAGAATTTAAAATTACAGAGTCGTAAAAAAAGGAGTTCAAACTTAGTTCATAGACTGAGAATGAGTCTGAAAGAGTCAAGGTTTCCAAAATAGAACCCTAGTTCAAACACATGACCAAACCTCGGTAGAACCCCCAAATTATAGGGTTTCCAACTCGAGTCAAGCATAGGGATGTGGAGGCAACAGGCTTTGAGATTTCTTTTCAGAATTCTCATGAGAAGACAAGCAAATACAATAGAAAGTTCGAAGCATAATGAGAGTAGAAGAAACAGTAGAGGAAAACATGCTTAAGTGGGTCTTAAAACGAGGTAAATTAGAAGTGAAACAGTAAACACTTAAGAACATGGTAGAGAAATACTATAGAAGAACACCGGAACAGTATAGCAAAAGAACATATAGGAAAACACAGTGAGATAAACATGTGAGAGCATGGTATAGAAACACAGTATAGGAAAGAAGGGAGCACAGTAGAAGAACATGCATGATAAAGGAAAACATAAGAACACTGTAGAAGAACATGCTTGGTAATAAAGAAAACATAAGAACATAGTATAGACAAATACACACAAAGAAAAGAAAAACATAATCCAGAGAAACATTTTGAACCCTTAAGAAAATCCTAAATCGAAGAGAAGTGATTTTTAAAAGATAATTTTGAAAGAAAAATTTAGGAAATTGTTTAAAAACTCAAGTAAAGCACAAATATATAACATATATAAGAAAAAAAATCAAAGAAAACCTCGAATATCTAGAGTTTCAGAAGAGCCATAAAATAAGAAAGGCTTTGAAAAGGTCCGATTTTGGTCGGAAATGTCAGAGATAGGCTCATAGGACCAGGATAAGCCAAAGCAAGGTCGGCGATGGCCGTGAAAATTAGAGCTGGCACGGTTCTAGATGAAGACCTTCGAGGTCTGTCCTTGATTCTTCAAATATCGAGCACACATGAGTAATAGGGAGTGAGTATAAGGTTAATATGGCCGGAGGAGCCATGGTTTCTGGTGGGTCTTGAGGTTGGAGATGGTGAGAGAGGCTAGGGTTTCAAGAGGGTTTAAGAGAGTTCGAGAGGAGAGGGATTTCAGAGGCGACTGATAAAAGAGAATGAGGGGGATTAGGGTAGTCTTTAGGAATTAAAAAGGTAAGGAATGATCGTGGTCGTTGATCAAAATGATCAACGGCCTGGACTAAAAGAAAGAGCTGGGCGGATTAAATTGGTTGGCTCGGGGCCAGGTTGGATTGAAATTGGGTCAGTCCGTTAAGGGTTTGAATTTGGGTCAATTAGAGGATCAATTTGGCTATAATTAAAATGCAAATGAGGCTATTAGTTAAATAGCTACTTTTCCCTTTTACATTTATAAAAAATAGTAAAATGATTTTTTAAAACATATTGAAAGCACTATATTAATTAAAAATATATAATCATTGAGTAGAAAATACTAGAATTAATTATATAATTATAAGATGCTGTTAATTCTTAAAATAGGCTAAAATTGCAATTATATGTAATTTAGCTTTCAAAATACCAAATAAATATGTAGAAATGTATGAAAATTACCCTAGATATATTTTGGTATAAATATGAGAATAAAATAAGTTATTCACCAAAATGATAATTTTGGGAATAATTATTAGTTTTTGTACTGCTAAAATGGGCAATAAATTAATTTGAAAATCCTTTAAAAATTAGGAAAAACTACTAAAACACTTGGGCATACTTATATATGCTATTTTGAAAGTACTGTCATGTACAAAATACATAGAGATAAATTGTGCATAAATTTAAACATGATGCAAGTTTCCGTCGGAACATGAATGCTATCTTTGAACGGTTAGGATGACGTCCTCAGACCATGATGTCCTAGGCCATGAAGTGTATAATAAAGGATTCACAGGCCATGAAATGATGCTCTCGGGCTATGAGAATGATACCTCCAAGCGATGATGACTTTGAATGATGATATGCAACAAATAAAAAAGGATCATCAGGCCAAGGCATGGCGTTCTTGGGCTATAAAGATAGTGCCTCCGAATAATGACACCCTTGGACAATTTGGCAATTTCTCAGCCCATGAAATGCAATAGGTGGCAATCTTTCAGCCCATGAAAGCGTAAATAATGTGGCGATCTTTCAGCCGATGCAAGACATAAATAAAGGTGGCGATATTTCAGCCGATGCAATACATTAATAAAGGTGGCGATCTTTCAGCCGATGCAAGACATAAATAAAGGTGACGGTCTTTCAGCTTATGCAAGACATAAATAAAGGTGACGATATTTCAGCCGATGCAAGACATAGATAATGGTGGCAATTTTTCAACCATGCAAGAAGCAAATGAGGTGGCGATCTTTCAGCCATGCAATGAGGTGGCGATCTTTCAGCCATGCAATGAGGTGGCGATATTTCATCCATGCAAAATGTAAGTGAGGTGGTGATCTTTTAGCCAATGCAATGAGGTGGCGATCTTTCAGCCATGCAATGAGGTGGCGATCTTTCAGCCAATGCAAAAAGCAAATGAGGTGGCAATATTTCAGCCGATGCAAGTGCAAACTAAAGTGGCGATATTTTAGCCATGCAAGTGAAAAATAAAGTGGCGATATTTCATCCATGTAGATGCAAAATAAAGTGGCGATATTTCAGCCATGCATGTGGAGACAGGGCTTAGTCTCGAAAGGCGGAATGGTAGCCTTATGCAATGCAGGAAATGGAGATGGAGGTAGAGCTTAACCTCGGAAGGTAGAATGGTAGCCTTATGCAATACGAGAATGCAGATGGAGACAGTACTTAGCCTCGGAAGGCAGAATGGTAGCCTTATGCAAGAGATGAAAGATGAATAGTAATGACAATTCTTAGCTGATAGCTGGTAGATGATTATTGTGGCTACTGGGGATATTGTATGCAGATAGTGACTGTGAATTGGTGTGGCAATTTTGAGAGTTGTATTCCTGAACAGTATGAGTGTATAATATATGATTTTGCAACTTGGGTGCCTGCATCCAAAAAAATCGTGAGATCTGTAAAGGGGGAAGGTTAGTTCGTGTTTGCGCTGACTTTTCTTGCCATGTTTGGCTTTGATCTAATTACACGGCATGTATCATAGGGGGTAGCATTGCTAAACAGAGCAATTTTGGTAACAGACATGCATGAGTTTGTGAAAAATATGACATGAGTATATATTTAAGAAATACTTTTTTGATGAACCGACGATTGTGACGTGATTTAGGACATTGCAACCTCTCTCGCTTCGGAATTTTGAGGGTCATCCTCAAAATTCTACCCCAGTTTACTGTGCTGCTACTTCTAATGGTTGCTTGTGATGATCGGCTGAAATTACTTCGAAATTTTGAGAGTCCTCCTCAAAATTCTGCCCCAGTTTCTAATTGCGGGGAAAATGAAAATTTTATTGAATTGTGACCGAACCCATAAGGCTACCTACATATCCCCTCTTAAATGGGAATCGGGTCAGACGTAGTTCAAATTACATAAGGAAATCCTAAATGGCTACACATAGTATCGCTTGACTACATCTGAATTGATTGGTTTTGGCCAAACTTCTCTGTCCATTTCTGCAAGTATAAGTGCTCCTCCTATCAGAACCTGATGAACCATGTATGGTCCTTACTAGTTGGGAGAAAACATCCCTTTGGCTTCATTTTGATGTGGAAAAATCTTTTTTAACACCAGCTGCCCCGGTGTAAACCGTCTTGGTTTGACTCTCTTGTTGAAAGCTCTAGACCTTCTGTTCTGATAAAGCTCACCATGGCAAACTGCATTCATTCTTTTCCCATCTATAAGAGCCAACTGCTCTTAACAATTCTTCACCCACCCTGCATCGTCGAGTATTGCTTCTTGTATGATCCTTAGGGAGGGAATTTCTACCACGATCGGAATGACCGCTTCTGTACCGTAAACCAGCATATAGGGAGTTGCCCCAGTTGATGTGCGGACTATGGTGCGGTACCCCAATAAAGCAATTGATAAATTCTCATGCCATTATTTATGCTTTTATATCATCTTCCTTAGTATCTTCTTGATATTCTTATTGGCGACTTCCATGACTCCATTCATCTGAGGCCTGTAAGTTGTGGAGTTCTTGTGTCTGATCTTGAAGTTTTCACACATAGCCTTCTCATCAAGTCACTGTTGAGGTTGGAACCATTGTCGGTAATGATTGATTCTGGAATCCCGAATCAACAAACGATACAGTCACGGACGAAGTCTGCCATAACTTTCTTAGTCAACGCTCTGTAAGATGCTGCTTCTACCCATTTTGGTGAAATAGTCAATTGCTACTAGGATAAACCTGTGCCTGTTTAATGCAGCAGGTTCGATTGGTCCGATAACATCCATTCCCCATGCGGCGAATGGCCATGGCGAGCTTGTTGCATTAAGCTCATTTGGAGGCACCCTTATCATGTCGGCATGTATCTGGCAGTGGTGGCACTTTAAGACACACTAGATGCGGTCCGTTTTCATAGTCATCAGAAAATAACCTGCCCGAAGTATCTTCTTGGCTAAGACAAAGTCGTTCATATGTGGTCCACAGGTACCGGCATGGATTTCTTCTAGTAGTCTAGATGCTTCTTTTGCCTCGACACACCTTAGTAATCCCAAATCCGGAGTCCTCCTATACAAGATTCCTCCACTATGAAAGAATTTGTTAGACTGTCTCTGAAGTGTGAGCTTTTGAGTAGCATTTGGGAGCTCAAGATATACTCATTTTGCCAAATATTCCTTGATAACATGAAACCAAGGTTTTCCATCCGCTTCTTCTTTGACATAAGCACAGTAAGCTGGCTGACCATAGATCTTCACGGGAATATGATCAATGAAGTTCTTATCTAGATGTTGTATAATAAAGGACAGGGTAGCCAATGCATCGGCGAACTCATTCTGGACTCTGGGAACATGCTGGAACTCTGTCTTTGTGAACCTCTTTCTCAACTCCTGTACATGGTGCAGATAAGGGAGTATCTTGGAATTCTTGGTCACCCATTCTTCTCGAACCTGATGTATAAGCAAGTTTGAATCTCCAATCACTAGCAACTCTCGGATGTTCATGTTAATAGACATCTTGAGCCCTAAGATACAGGCTTCGTACTTGGCCATACTGTTAGTGCAGGGGAAACTGATCTTGGCGGATACCGGATAATGCTGGTCAGTTTCTAATACTAGGACTGCTCCTATGCCAACTCCTTTGAAATTTGCTGCTCCATCAAAAAACATCCTCCAACCATCATAGGACTCTGCAATGTCTTCTTCTATGAATGATAACTCTTCGTCTGAAAAATACTCTTTAGGGCTCGTATTTTCCATTCCCAGGGTTTTCGGCGAGATGATCTGCTAGCTTGTCCTTTGACTACTTTTTGGGTCACGTAGACAATGTCGAATTCACTCAGCAGGATTTGCCACTTGGCTATCTTGCCAGTGGACATGGGCTTCTGAAAGATGTACTTCAATGGATCCATCCTTGATATGAGATACGTAGTATAGGCACATAAATAGTGCATTAGCTTCTGAGCTACCCAAATCTACGTTCCAATAGAGAATACCAGGCTTCGTACGAGGTGAGCTTCTTGCTGAGATAATAGATGGCCTGCTCTTTTCTCCCCGTTTCATCATGCTGCCCCAGAACACAACCAAATGCTCTATCCAATACCGTAAGGTAGAGTAATATTGGTCTACTTGGCTTGGGCGGGACCAAAACTGGCGGTGTTGACAAGTAATCCTTAATCCTGTTGAAGGCCTTTTGGCAATCATCAATCCATTTGGTAGCGGCGTTCTTCTTCAACATCTTGAATATTTGCTCACAGCTGACGGTGGATTGTGCTATGAACTGGCTGATGTAGTTAAGTCTCCCCAAGAAACTCATTACTTCTTTCTTGTTCTTTGGCGGTGGCAATTCTCGGATAGCTTTGACCTTTGATGGATCCACTTTTATCCCTCGATGACTCACAATGAACCCAAGTAGTTTTCCGGTAGTAACACTAAATGCACATTTTGCAGGATTCATTTTCAGGTTGTACCTTCTCAGTCTATTGAAGAACTTCCTCAGATCTTCCATGTGATCAATGGCTTTCTTGTATTTGATGATGACATCATCCACATATACTTCAATCTCCTTGTGTATCATATAATGGAAAATTGTAGTCAAGGCCCTCATGTAGGTGGTCCCTACATTCTTTAACCCAAATGGTATCATCTTGTAGCAGTGCATTCCCCATGGTATAATGAAAGCCATTTTCTCAGCATCTTCTCCATCCATTAGGATTTGATGATACCCAGTGAAGTAATCTACGAATGATTGCAACTCATGCTTGGCACAACCGTCAAACAGGATGTGTATGTTCGGCAAGGGGAAGTCATCTTTTGGACTGGCCCGATTGAGATCCTGGTAGTCGACGTAGACTAAACTTCCCATCCTTCTTTAGCACTGGCACGATGTTGGCTAACCACGTTGGATACTCTACCATCCTAAGAACCTTAGCTTTGACCTACTTAGTGACCTCTTCCATGATTTTAAAACTCATATCCGGTTTGAACTTTCTGAGCTTCTATTTTACTGGCGGGCATGCCGGATCAGTCAGCAATTTATGAGCTACAATAAATGTACTCAGTCCAGTCATGTCGTCGTACGGCCAGGCAGATATGTCCTCATACTCTCTAAGAAATTCTATATACTCTTCCTTCTATGATGGTGACAAATGAACATTGATTCATCTTTCTTTGATGTTTTATGCATCTCCCAGGTTAACAATCTCAATCTCGTCCAGGTTGGACTTAGGCCTATTTTCAAAATTCTCAACTTCCTGAACAATCTTTTCTAGTATATTATCTTCCTTTGAATCTATGTCCATTTGTTGCATTATCTCGTTACATGTCATAGTCACTGGTTCATCAAGATAAGTAATAGTAATGCTGTATAAGTAAAGTAATGAGAGAAAATAATAAGAGTAAGATTTATAAGAAAATTGAAATGCTTTGATAAATTCCATAAATGTTTTCAATATTAGAGACCTTTCTTGCAAAAAATAAAATGCGAAAGGAAAGTAAAATAGTAAGATAAAATAGTGCATGGTGCTTGTTCAATCCAGTTATTGAGGCATGCTTCTCTGCTCACCGCCTGTATGGAAGGGCCTTCCTCCCCCTCCTGCTTGAGAATGACACAGCAATCCATATCATTGTCTTCTAGGAACAAATTCCTTATTACTGCTAGGGCTTCTTCTTCTTTTAACCCGTTGATGACCTCAGCCGGTTGGAAGGTCTGCTCCAAATGGGGTATCGGCCACTCCAATGGATAGTAGGGACCAAACTAGGGTGGCGACCATTCATTGAATTCTTTCCAGGTGTACTCATATCCCAGACCAAAGGTGGTACCATGTTTCTTTAGTTTTATAGGTTTAGCGATTCCTTGGAGATTCTTGCCAAGTCCCTTGCCAGGTTCATACCCGCTCCAGTTCAATATGCTTTTAATTTTTTTATCCCATAACTTATCCTTATCGATGATGTTGACTCGTTCGATGTGGTGGTAAGTTTCTCTGCTAATCTTTCCTCTTCCTCCTATTGTTGGGATGGTTTGGCGGCTGTCTATGGGATTGCTACCGTTGCCGTGAATGATCACCTCTTAGTGATTCCACTCAAACTTCACTGCTTGATGTAACGTTGATGCCATGGCCCCAACGACATGAATCCATGCCCGTCCCAATAATAGATTGTAAGACGCCGACACGTCTATCAATTGAAAGTCAACATCAAACCAAGTAGGCCCCATTTGCAAACATAAGCTAATCTCCTCAATGGTAGACTTTTGAGAACCGTCAAACGATTTAACGTTGATGGCCCCGTACTTGATTTCATGCAACCCCTTTCCCAATGTCCTAAGTGTTACCAATGGAAAGATGTTGAGATTGGACCCCCCATCAACAAAGATTCTAGTGATAAAATAATCTTCGTACTGCACGGTGATGTGTAATATCTTGTTGTGACTCAATCCCTCCGATGGCAACTCATCTTCGTGAAAAGTGATCTTGTGAATTTCCAATACCTGGCCTACCATAATTGCCATTTCTCCTCCAGTGATGTTGCTTGGTACATATGCCTCACTCAGCACTCTTAACAAGGCATTCTTGTATGCATCAGAACTCTGTACTAAAGCAAGGATAGAAATCTGTGCCGGTGTTTTGTTCAGCTGATTAATGAATGAGTATTCCTTCGCTTGTATCTTTCGCCAAAGATCATCGGGCCCAGAGTGATGGCTTTTCAACTAAAGGTCTGCTTACTTGACTCGTCCAAGTGGTTTGGGGTATAAACCCTACTGGTTCTTATCATACCCTGTGCTGCAACTGCTTTCCCGAACTTGGCTTCCCCTGTCCTTCTTGCCTCGGCTGTGTAGTCCCACGATATGGCTTTTGTGTGGAATGGTGTTATGGCTGTCATTGCTACCGTGATGGGCACCCTTGCTTTTGAAGGTACTATAGAACCTTCAAATGGTACAGGTGTGTTTGGGGACCCAAACTCGACCTTAATTGGTGTTGGCGTCTTCGTAGAGGTTGGTGTTTCAAACTCAGGTGGTATGGACATGTTCACCTCATCATCTTCAAAAAGCTGAATCTGGACTACGATCGGATTAAGGGTGACTTTTGGATCGTCGCCTTCCGTGATCAAACTAATTGATACTTTGATATCCCAATCATCCTCTATTTTAATCACCTGAACACCTCCACCATTATGGTCTGGTAGAGGGTTATTGCGGACTTTTGGAGCAGGCTCCTTTGTCATGATGATGTTGCTGTCAATCAAAGACTAGATCTTATCATTCAGGGATCGGCATTCATCAATGGTATGCACAGGTTTTATTTGAGTTGACCCATTGGGAAGGGTTTTCAGGAGTTATATTAGGGATGGGGGTGACATAACCAGTAGCTTTGAGCCTTTTGTACAACTGGTCAATTTGTTTGGCAATGGCAATATACTGTTTGGGAGGTCTGCAGTCAAATTTTGGTCGAGGTCTAAGGAAGTTTTGACGAGAGGGAGGTGATTGGTAGCGAGATTGTTGAGTGTTGTAAGCTTGGTAGACGTGTGCGGGCTAGGAATATCTGGGTGAAGCAGGTTGGTATGTAGGAGGTAGAGGTGATTGATAAGTAGGCGGTGGAGTTTGGTATGAAGGTGTGGGTTTTTGGTAATTTGGAGTGGGCTGATATGTAAGTGGAGGCATTTGATAAGCTTGGTATTTGATAGGTAATTTGGTTCTCTGTGCAACAATTACGGCACCTACGTCCCTTTTCTTCGATGCACCACCAGACTGTAGAGCCTTATTGGTAGCTTGCAAGGCTTTAAAGTTCATAACTATACCGCTTTTGATACCTTCCTCGATCCTTTCTCCTAGCTTGATGATGTCAGAAAATTTATGATTCTCGATCTGCATTAGTCTTTCATAGTATTTTGGGTCCTGAACCCAGATGAAAAACTTGTTCATTTGTTCTTCCTCTAAAGCAGGTCGGACCTTAGCACCCTCTGATCTTCAATAAGTGGCATACTCGTGGAATATTTCTGTGGGTTTCTTCTTTTAAATTCTGAATGTAAAACACATCCGGTGCATTTTTCGTATTGAACTTGAATCTATCCATGAAGCCGGACGCCATACTTACCCAGTTTGACCACTTCTTTGGGTATTGGCAAATGTACCAAGACAGAGCATCTCCTTTCAGGCTCCTCATGAAAAGCTTCATATGGATTTTCTTGTCTCTTCCTACTTTGACCAGCTTGTCGCAGTATGTTCTCAGGTGAACCCTGGTACCCCTTGTACCATCAACATTTCAAACTTGGGAGGTTTGTACCCCTCGGGTAGTTCGACATCGGGTTGTATGCATATATATTCATAGTTTAGCCCCTCAATTCCCTTACTTCCTTCAACGCCTTGAATTTTGGTGGTCAACCTCTTAAGCTCTTCGGCCAAATTTCTGATTAGCGAGTCCTTATCATTGGACTCGGGTGTGCTTGAGATTGGCTGGGTGGAGTGTGGAATAGCCTCCACGTAGATGGGGGTGTTGTGTTGTGTGTGGCAGTGATCATTTGTCGAGTTCAAGGTTCCGGGATGAGTAGTGGAGTATTGTTGGGATCGTGGAAAGTATTGTAGTGGTGGTGAGGAGCGGGGTGGTTTTGGTGCTTTGGGATATTTTGTGGAGGAATGGGATTCTGTGTTTTTGGGAAAGTAACTTCTGGAGTGGTGAGGGAAAATGACAGACTCGCCAAATTCAAGACTTGATCAAGTTCTTCTTGGAACTTCAATAGTTTTTGTTCTAGTTGAGAGGTATTTTCCTTGGAGACCAGAGCACCACGAGTGACCTCTACTCGTTCAATTGAGTTGTTCGAATCTTCCATTCTTCTTTTGCTTTTGTGTCTAACAGGACTGGGAGGAGGAGTAGGTGGAGGGCCCCTAGATCTTGTAAAATATGCTGACGTTGACAGATTTCACAAACTAACCTTTGGGGAAGGGAATAAACAAAAAAGTAAAAACAAAAAAGGTGATAAGTTAGTAAGGATCATAAGGAAGAAAAAATGTTGCAATATTTAAACATGCAGTGCAGGAAACATAAAGCGTGTCCTAATTTTAGGGACCTCGTTGTGCCTGAGGTAGGCCCAGTGACAAGTTAATTTGGAGAACTTAGAATGCTAAATGACTCGTTTTATTGATAAAAAGGTAGATGAATCCCAAAACGACACTAAATAATAAGGAAGAAAAGTTCACTAATGGCCATTGACCGTATTACTTCTTATAAGGCGAAAAAATGGAAATTTCTATCTATTTGGTCCCATAGGGACCTTTCCTAGACTCGGCAGTGTTGGCTCCGTCGAACAGCTCTCCCAGCCGCGTAGTCCTAGTAGCAAGTAAGCTCTGTCCAGATGTCCACCATCATTTCCTTTAACAGTTTGGCAATCTTCGACCCTCTTCAGAATCTTCCTTTCCAGTTCCACTATATCTCGCTCTAAACAGACCAGTCGTTTGTTAGCGCTGACAGCCATATCCTTCCATTCTTCAATTAGTTTTTGATTGGCTTCTTTTATTTCACGGTGCTCATTTTCACATTCACGAATCCTCTTGCATAGTTGGTTGTAATTGACCTGTGCTTCAACCTTTTCATCGATGATCTTATGACCTCGAACAAATTCGGGTTGACCCAAACCGCTGTGATTGTCTTCTAGTTAGCCCAAATAGTGCGGGGTATAACGAGCATGGTATCTATCTGGTTCGATGGTGTACTTTCCCAAGGAAATTTTGCAGTGCCACATATGTTAAGCCTGGCACCTGTACGGACTATCGTCATTCTAGAAATCAGCCTGGAAGCGACGCATTTTGTCGACCCTTGGTATAATCTGCTTCCTGCCAGCCTGTCTCATAACTAGGATGGGGATATAAGGGTAGGTTCCCCTCAAACCGATCAGTGTCAGAAATGGCGCATCCCTGGATCGAACAATGAATTATTCAGTAGGGAACCACTCGAATATCCATTGCACTCGGTCCTCAGTCAGATTATGAAAACGTTTGACCCATTCTCTAGCATTATCTGGTTTGGCTCCCTGTTGACACCTTTCTAGGGATCGGTATATTTCTGCAATGATCATTGGCACAAGACTGAATGGTTGTCCGTCAATTCCTTCCATTAGAGTTTTGGTGACCACAGTTAGCCTAGTATGGATTCTTGCTTTCTTCATTGGAAACACTATCATCCCCAAGAAACAAAACATGAAGACAAAGGCCCTTCAATGGATATGCCCCAATTATGTAAGGGCGAGGTCGTCAGGATAAGTGCGGTAAGATTTGATATGACCGTAACTTTCGTACAAATAGTCAAAAGGAATGTAAGACTCCTTCAAACATGTCAGGTCTGGATTCTTCTTTAGACCCATCATTTTGAGAAAACCTCTACCCTTGTGGTTTTCCGGCATTAACAAACCTGGAGTTTCCCATGGTATTCCAGCAAATCCTCCTTTTTCCTCAAGCAAGGGTGTCATCTCAATGTCTCCGAAGTGGAACACAAACCTATCACAATCCCATAATAGAGTGGCAACTTCTATGATTTTGTTGTTGGGTTGAATTTCCAGGAGAAAAGGTAAATTCCCTAGATGTTTTCTGACAAGTGCCTGATCACTGGAATGAAGATCCTCCCACTAGCTTAGCAATTTGGGGTGGATGTTAGTGACCATGCCAAATCTGGGGACTTCGTGCCTCATACTTCTGCAAGACAGAAGTGTTAGGCCCTTTACCCTCACCAGACTCGACTATTAAATACCAATAATTGGCATAACAAACATTTAGTTCTCCAAATAAATGCACAAAACGTGGTAGCGTCCGTTTGGGTTTTGGGAAAACCTGGTGGAATTTGGACAAGGCTATCTTAAAGAGTCATTATGCGGACAACATAATTGACTCGGCTAGGTTTGACAATGATGCATGCATAATTTAAAGAGAAAAGGTTTCTATGGGTTGTTAGACTGGTACCTTTGAGCGGACAACTCAAGAGGGAAAGACACGGAACCGTCGAGTACACCGTTGATCGATTGGTTTTACCACAAATATGCCTTTGCCAGATTTAGGGGGTGATAATATCGGAAGGGCGCAACATGCATTATAAGCGTTGCTATGGTATTTTGTTTGGCACGAGTGGAATATGATGTTGAATATGCAGTTTCAATAATTAAAACAAGTTGTCACATATTTGCACATTCATAAAGTAATAATTACAACAGTTTCTCCCAATTTACAACAGTATTAAAGGAAAGCGATAAAGGAAAGCATTAAAAGAAATATGGAAAAAAATAATAAGCCAAGTCAGTTTCGAGGTAGAATAGGAAAAAATACTTAAAGTCATTTAAACAAATAAAGATATATTAAGAAGCATAATGTCTCAAATAGCATGAAATGGTAAAAGCCTTAAAGAAATACCCAGCAGAGTCGCCATGCTATCTCTGTCCCCGTTTTCTCGCGAAATCGGGTTTATAACATTTGGGAGAACAACTTGTTTCCTTTTGGGAATTGGGTTTAAAGAGTCGCCACCTAATGATTAAGTGCATTAGGACACTAAGAAGATCTTTGATTTAGAAAACCAAAGATTGGGTAAGGGCTTGAAATTATCCCGGGGGAAAGGTGTTAGGCACCACTCAAGATCCACTAGTATGGTTCCCGGACATACTATAATTGCGACTTAAAGTGCAAACAAAAAGTGGACAAGTAAGAGTTACAAATATGAGGAGGGCTTTCACATAATGGTTGCAAGTAATTTGAAGTTAAAATGAAGTTAAAGAAGCTGAAATTTGAGAAGAAAGCAATTTTAAAACTCAGAATAAACGAGTAAAAAGGGAAAAAATTTCACGTAATATTGCAAGTAATTGAAGTTAAAAACAGTTAAAGAAGCTAAAATTTGAGAAAGAGTAGTTTTGAAATTTTGATTAAAAAAAAGTAAAGAGAGGGGGCTCCTAGGTTTATAAACAATATGGATCACCCCACACAACACCCGGTAACTGTTTATACACGTGGTATTATCGCGTGGTCATCATATCCATATCTACCATTTCTCACCCCATTAAGGTATTAAACGCGGAATGGTCTCATTTTACTTATTGCATGTTATTACCCGCCCCCATCCTATCAGCCCCGGAACTATTTGGGACTACTAATCCTAAAGGGAAGGGGTGTGAGGTTTTATAGTTTCAAATGAAAAAAATTTTAAGGGCGTCAATCAAAACACATATGTAATAAATGTGGGGGAGAAGCACATAACAAATGGAAAGGCTCAAATAAAACTCCTTAAAACAAAGAGAAGCATAGAGTTTTTAGCATGCCTTACACGTACTGGTTAAGGTCTGATTAAACTTAAAAGTTGTGGCAGATTGATCTATTACATATTTCAGATAAGAAGTCCGAATCAGGCATGCCCGTTGGTTGTAGTTAACATAATCTGATTCAATTTACAAGTTACTTTATGGATTGCGTAAGTGTTAAACGAAAACCTAAAGGCATGATATCTATTAGTTTCAGAGAAGGAGTATACTGATTTTAAGGGAAGGAAATTGTCAATTAGAGGAATATAAATTTTGCAGTTGTTATTGTTACTACTGATTTTAGACTTATAAGCGAATGGACGATTCAGATTTAGTTGATAGTTCCTATAGGCATGCTTTCTAGACGTTACTGATTTAAAAAAACATTTTTTACAATTGAAACAAGAGTGCAGAAGTCCTATAGGCATGGTATCTAAAATGATGTTAATTATTTAAATATATAAACAGGTTTGCCTAGTGACAGATGCAGATCAAAATTCACGAAGTTCTATAGGCATATTATCTATATGATATGCAGCATTTCAGAAATGACTTATAGACATGGTCTCTATATAATGCAGAAGTACAGAAACCTATAGACATGGTCTCGATATGAGATGCAAAAGTACAGAAACCTATAGACATGGTCTCTATGTGAGATGCAAAAGTGCAGAAACATATAGTCATGGTCTCTATACGAGATGCAAAAATGCAGAAACCTAAAGACATGGTCTATATATGAGATGAAAAAGTGCAAGCTAAAAACAGGATACATGAGTGTAGAAGTGTAAATATTCCCTATGAACATGATATCTACCCTTTTGTATCCATGATTGACCATCCCCTTTTCACTAACAACCCAAATAGTTATTATAAATTTTTACAGCCTTGAATTAATAAGAAAAAGTAAAATAACATCAGAGAACAAAAAATTTACAACCAAGGAGAGCTTGATTCAGACTTTCTGTCCGAAGCATTAAGTAAACCAATCTCCAAAGATCAGATTCCAAAGACTTTCTTTTATTTGGGATGTGTCAGAGTTCCCTAAGAGTCTCAAATGGACTCCAAGCAGTGCTTACACCCAAATATATTGTAGAATTGAATCATAGTGTAGTGTGGAAGGGCCAGCACTCAAGTGTCCAAGTTCAGAGGGAACTCAAGGTCCCAAAGCATGGCTCACAGGAGGGGGGCAGAACTTAGAAGCTAAGAGAGAGTGTAAGTGCAAGGAGGGATTCTAGGAGGAAGCAAAGACAGGCTAATGGCCATACCTAGCAATTGGAAGTGTTGGCACACCCCACCAGCCTGTTAGGCCACATTTTTTGGGAGTTAGGACCCCTTGAGGGATCAAGTCCAAACATGAGCAACAACTTGCATGTTTCCATGTTCTGAACTTCAACTCAAAGCACATAGAGGGGAACAGGGGTGCAAGGATTCACATCAAAGACAAATTCAAAGAAATAATAATGCTAAATAAGATTGAATGTAGACAACAAAGAAAACATGGGTGTAAAGGCTGTAAATAAACACACTGGGATGAGGCTGAAACCAAAACTAGAACATACTAGTTTCAAGGAAACAAGAAAAGGAAGCAGTAGTCTTGAAAAGCCAAAGTGCAAGCAAGTATTCAGAACACTATGATTTTAGAATAGAACTATGAGATTGTAAGTGTCTCAAGTGTATAATGTGTGTAAAAGTGTTGAATTGAAAGTCGTCTGGTCTTATTAATCGTGTGTAATGTTTTAAAGCAGGTCATGTATTTATAGTGTAGAATGCAAGCAAAAATAGGTAAGAAAATAGTTTTAAAAATTAATTTCACAAGGTTTCCCTTTAATTAAGGGATTCTGATTTCAAACGGGTAAAAATAATTAAGGAAATCGATTAATCAAACACTTTGCGTAAGGTAGTATAATAGGGGTAAATACATAAAGGTATATTTAAGGAAAAAGATCTTGCCAGCACACGATTTGTGCAAATAAGGAAGGGAAATCAATTACCAGCCAGTAAATCACAAGTTCTGAATGAATCCAGTCAGAAAAGATGAAGAAAGGTTTTGCTTAAGGAAAATCAGTAACAATCAATCAAACCTAAAAAAGGATTATGAATCAATCATATGCTAGAAAACCTTTTCGGAAGAAAGAATTCATCACACATATAAAATCATACAACCACACTTAAACACTAAGAAATTTGTCATGCTATTTAATAGAAGAGTCTAGTGTAGAAGAATTTAAAAGTTCTCAAACTTAGTTCATAGACTCAAAATGAGTCTGAAAGAGTCAAGGGTTCCAAAATAGAACCCTAGTTCAAACACATGACTAAACCTCGGTAGAACCCCAAATTTTAGGGTTTCCAACTCGAGTCAAGCACAGGGATGTGGAGGCAACAGGCTCAGAGATTTCTTTTCAGAATTCTCATGAGAAGACAAGCAAATATAATAGAAAGTTCGAAGCATAATGAGAGTAGAAGAAACAGTATAGTAAAACATGCTTAAACGGGTCTTAAAAGGAGGTAAAGTAGAAGTGAAACAGTAAACACTTAAGAACATGGTAGAGAAACACAGTAGAAGAACACAAGAACACCAGAACAGTATAGCAAAAGAACATATAGGAAAATACAGTGAGATAAACATGTGATAACATGGTATAGAAACACAGTAGAGAAAAGAACGGATCACAGTAGAAGAACATGCATGATAAAGGAAAACATAAGAACATGGTAGAAGAACATGCGTGATAGAAAAGAAAATATAAGAACATAATACATACAAATACACACAAAGAAAAGAAAAAGAAAATTCAGAGAAACATTTTGAACCCTTCAGAAAACCCTAAATCGAAGAGAAGTGTTTTTTAAAAGATAATTTTGAAAGAAAAGTATGGGAAATTGTTTAAAACTCAAGTAGAGCACAAATATATAACAGATCTAAGTACAAAAATCAGAGAAAACCTCGAATAACTAAGGTTTCAGAAGAACCCTAAAACGAGAAAGGCTTTGAAAAGGTCCAATCTTGGTCGGAAATGTCAGAGATAGACTCACAGGACCAGGATACGCCAAATCAAGGTCGGCGATGGCCATAAAAATTAAAGTTGGCACAGTTCTAGATGAAGACCTTTGAGGTCTGGCCTTGATTCTTCAAATATTGAGCACACAGGAGTAATAGGGAGTGAGTATAAGGTTACCATGGCCGGAGGAGCCATGGTTTCCGGTGGGTCTTGAGGTTGGAGATGGTGAGAGAGGCTAGGGTTTCGAGAGGGTTCAAGAGAGTTTGAGAAGACAGGGATTTTAGAAGCGGCTGATAAAAGAGAATGAGGGGGATTAGGGTAGTCTTTGGGAATTAAAAAGTTAAGAAATGATTGTGGTCGTTGATCAAAATGATCAACGGCCTGGATTAAAAGAAAGAGCCGCGAGGGTTAAATTTGGTTGGGTCGGGGCCGGGTTAGATTGAAATTGGGTCGGTCCGTTAAGGATTTGAAATTGGGTCAATTAGGGGTTCAATTTGGCTATAATTAAAATGCAAATGAGGCTATCAGTTAAATAGCAACTTTTCCCTTTTATATTTATAAAAAATAGTAAAATAATTTTTTGAAACAAATTGAAAGCACTATATTAATTAATAATATATAATCATTGATTAAAAAATACTGGAATAAATTTTATAATTATAATATGTTGTTAATTCTTAAAATAGGCTAAATCACAATTATATGCAATTTAGCTTTTAAAATACCGAATAAATTTGTAGGAATATATGGAAATCACCCTATCTATATTTTGGTATAAATATGAGAATAAAATAAGTTATTCACTAAAATAATAATTTTTGGAATAATTGTTGGGTTTTGTACTGCTAAAATGGGCAATAAATTGATTTAAAAATTAGAAAAAAAATACTAAAATACTTGGGCATACTTATAAATGCTATTTTGATAGTATTTTCATGTAAAAAATACACAGGAAAAAATTGGGTATCAACAAGAATCGAATCTGAAACCCTAATAGAGGCATACTAGGGTAAAATCACAAGATATTCTAATTAAATGAAGAAGCAATCATGTAAATCAAAGTACAGAACATAGGCATGTATCAAATAACACGGACAAGTGCAGAATCCAAACAAGGTGTTAAAAATTAGGGGTCTAGCATAGGCTAGTTAGGGTTAAGGAAGAACCCAACAAAATCAATCAAAATACATAGACACATAGGATTAAACACTTAAACCATAAAGCGTCTTGAAGAAAAGGATTTTCAGAAACCCTAGTTTAGGAAGATGACAAACCACTCGAAAATGAGGAGATTTTTAATAAAAACAAGTAAAATAAGTTCGATCCTTCTCAGACCTATACATATCGGAGAAGTTTAAGAGACAAAATTAGGGTTTTTTAAAAATAACGTAGAGATAAAGATATCAGCTTAGAAACCCATAGGTTTAGGCCTAAAATAGGAAGATCTTACTCAAAATCGATCCATAACGGCCTGAAACAGGCGAGACAGAACCAAAATCGTAAGTGGACTGGCCCTGGTCTCTTGAGGACCTTAGAGACCGAAATACACGGTGTAAGAGAGCCATCAGAGGCCTGAGGGTGGTGAGAAACCACCATGGTCGACGGCAGATGGGTGATGACGAGGGAGATTTAGGGTTAGGTTTTGAGAGCATTTGGAGAGGAGGGGAGGTGAGTGACGGCGGATGAGAGGAGGTAATGAAGGGTCTGGGAGGGGGTAATTAGGTTTAATTATGGAAAGGTTAATCTGGACCGTTGATAAAAAATGATCAACGGCCAGGATTCAACAATATTGGGTTAGGTTAGGTAGAGGTTTGGTCCTGGGTTATATTGGGCTGGTTTATAAGGATTTGGGCTGAATTAATTAGGCTATAATTAAAATAAAATAAGGTCATTTATTAAATACCCCAAATTAATTAATTAAAATAATTTGTAAAATAATTACTAATTATAAAAAATGAATTTCACACATAGAAATATTTTAAAAATGGTTATTTAGTATTTAAAAATACAAAAGACTAATTTCTGGTAAAAAAATAACATAAAAATTATATGCATGGGCTATAATTGCAAAGTTATTGTAATTATAGCCAAAATATGCCAAATTGGCTATTATGGAATAATTTGGACTTAATAAGACCATTAATAGTAATATTAAATAAAGAAATATTTTAAAATCATTTGTGATGCAATTATGTAATTATTTATTAGAAATAAAATACTGGGCAAATTAATAGAAAATTTAAACAATTGTGGAAAAATATCAATTGATGCTAATGCATGATTTTGAGGACATATATGCAATTTTAAAATTATTTTGAAAAAAATTAGGTATCAACAACTGCCCCTCTTTACCCGGAAAGGATGAAAGAGTTGTCGGGTAAAGACATGATGGTCAATATTGACCGAGCAAAACAGTTTGAGGGAGTTAGGCCGCACTCTAGCTTCTGAGCTACCTACATATCCATGGTTTTATAGGAATCATGTTGTGTGTAGTCCTGGATTCATAGGCGAAGTATACCGATGAAGTCTTCGCAAAAACTGACGCAATATCTAGGGATAGGCGAAGGATTGGTTTATGGAAGATGTCAGGTTTGGTACAGTCGGAGGAACTGGAGTGAGATCGCTCTTGCTCGGATAACAGTTGCTTGTCGGGTCACCTGTGAATAAAGATACTACAAGCATATATTGTGCAGAAATTTAAACATTATGCAGATTCCCTTTGGACTATGAAAGATGTCTTCGGACGGTTAGTGATGACATCCTAGGCCATGATGTCCGGGCCAAGAATTGTTCGGTGAGAGATTTGAAGGCCATGAAGATGGTGCCTCTGAAGCATGAAGACTTTGAATAATGATATGCAAATTTGAGAGATCCTCAGACCATGTCATGGTGTCTTCTAGCTATAAGGGTGATGCCTTTCGACTATGACGCCTTCGGCTAGATTGGGAATATTTCAGCCTATGATATACAGTAATGATGTTAACAAGACAAGACTTAGTCTTGTTAAATGGAGGGCAGAGCTTAACCCGATCGAAAAGCAAATGGATAGTACTAGAAATAGAGCAAAATTTGTGCGAAAAAGGACATTGCTTAGTCACATGAGAATGGGGAGGCAAGGATTAGCCTCATGCAAATATGGAGGCAGGGATTAACTTCATGCAAATATGGAAGCAAGGATTAGCCTCATGCAATTATGGAGACAAAGATTAGCCTCGTGCAGATATGGAGGCAGGGATTAGCCCCATGCAAGTATGGAGGCAAGGATTAGCCTCATGCAAGTAGGGAGGCAGGGATTAGCCTCATGCAAACAGGGAGGCAAGGATTAGCCTCATGCAAATAAGGAGGCAGGATTAGCCTCATGCAGATAGGAAGGCAAGGATTAGCCTCATGTAATTATGGAGGCAGGGATTATCCTCATGCAAGTATGGAGGTATGGATTAGCCTAGTGCAGATAGGGAGGCAAGGATTAGCCTTATGCAGTTATGGAGGCATGATTAGCCTCACACAAGTATGGAGGTAGAGATTAGCCTCATGCGGATATGGAGGCAAGGATTAACCTCATGCAAGTAGGGAGGCAAGGATTAGTCTTATGCAGATATGGAGGCAGATATTAGCCTCATGCAGATATGGAGGCAAGGATTAGCCTCATGTAGAGAGAAAGTAGTAAGTAAGAGTAGCATATGTCTTAGTTGGAGATGTACATTCGGTGTCTAGTCAATTGATCGATAGTAATCTTTTGCATATATTTGCGGATGTTATCGTTATGTCAGACGTGCCTATGTTGAAAGAAGAAATGTAACATCTGTGAGGGGGAGGTTGGTTCGTGCTTTGTCGGCTAGCTTTGCTATGCTGCATTCTGAAAGCCCTTTCGAGTCCCCCCTAGTAACACCTGACTGCTATGGAAATAGAGTTTTGTTTTTGAAAAAATATGCAATTGTTGATAAATAATAGAGCTATTTTAGAAATATCGATACATTTAGATGAACTAGTGACTGTAACATATCTCAAAGGCATCGCAACTCTCTTATGTTGGAATTTTGAGGGCCCTCCTCAAACTTTTGCCCCGGTTTGGTAGATGATCTCTCGGTCGTTTGCGGATAATAGGCCTTGCTGAACCTTCTTCAGAATTTCTATCCCAGTTTCTTAGTTGATTACTGACCGTCTGACACATGTTGCCATTGGCTGGACTTGCTTTGAAATTTTGAGGGTCCTCTTCAAAATTCTACCCCAGTTCCTGAGCTTGGGGGGAATGGAAATATTATTATGATATGACAGAACCTATAAGGCTGCCTACGTATCCCCGCTAAAACAGGAATCAGGTCAAGCGTAGTTCAATTACATCAGATGAGGAAATGTAAAATAATCTAGGCATAGTGTCTCTTGACTGTGTCTGAATCGATCAGTTTTGGCTAGATTGCTCCATCCATTTCTGTGAGTATGAGTTCTCTTCCTATCAGTACCTTGTGAACCATGTATGGACCTTGCCAGTTGGGAGAGAATTTCCCTTTGTCTTCATCTTGAAGTGGGAAGATTTTCTTCAATACCAGCTGCCCTGGTGCGAACTGTCTTGGTTTTACCCTTTTGTTGAAAGTGTTGGTCATTCTGCTCTGGTAAAGTTGGCCGTGGCATACTTCTTTCATCCTCTTTCCATCATTAAGAGCCAATTATTCTGTAATGACCCGGCTGGTTATTTTTGGAATTTATGCCCCGATCCCCCATTTACTGTTTTCCCTAAGTTCATTTCTGCTATTTTGGTTTGCCGGGACGTTCGGTAGTAGAATTTGGTGTGTTTTGGGACACTTAGTACTTAAATGAGAGCTTAAGAGTTAAAAAATGGTCCGTATTTGGAGCAGTGTGAAAACGACCTCGGAATGGAAATTTGATGGTTCCGTTAGCTCCGTTAGGTGATTTCGGGGTTGGGAGCGCGTTCGAAATGTAATTTGGAGGTCCGTAGCTCATTTAGGCTTGAAATGCCGAAGTTTGAATTTTTGAAGTTCCGGTCCAATAGTGAATTTTTGATCCGAGGGTCGGTTTGGGATTCCGGAAGTTGCGGTAGCTTCTTCATGTCATTTTGGATGTGCGTGCAAAATTTCAAGTCATTGGGACAAGGTTTGGATAGGTTTTTGATCGAAAGTGTGTTTGGTTAGAATTTGAAGTTCATAGGCTTGAATCTTTGATTAATTCATGTTTCCGGCATTGTTTTAGGTGGTTTAAGGATTTGAGCAAGTTTGAATGATGTTATGGGATATGTCTGTAGGTTTGGTTGAGGTCCCGGGGGCCTCGGGTGTGTTTCGGATGCTCAATGGAGCAATTTTGAAGTTAAAATTCATAGCAGAAAATTGCAAGTCTGATGTCCTTCTACACGTTCGCGTAGAAGGCATCGCGTTCGCGAAGCTTTAATCTCTTCCCGCATCACGTTCGCATCAGCATCTACGCGTTCGCGTGGTGTATTTTTGGAAGGTGTCAGCTTTCTTCATCGCGTTCGCGATATCCTTCCAGCGATCGCGAGGCTTAACTTGATTCTTCATCGAGTTTGCATCCTAGCTTCCGCGTTCGCGAAGGCCATCGAATCCAGGCCTTCGCGTTCACGTCTCTACCTTCGCTGTCGCGTAGGTCAATTTTTACCCCTTATAATTTTCTTCTTCGCGAACGCGTGATAACGTCCGCCTTCACGATGGTTTGAAAGCCTGGGCAGACAGATTAGAAGTCCCATTTCGAGGGTTCACCATTTTTATAATATTTTGACTTCTAGAGCTCGGTTCTTGGCAATTTTTGTAGGGATTTTCACCTAGGCAACTTGGGTAAGTGATTCCCACTCGATTTAGACCATATCCATGAATCAATTCTTAATTTTACCCTTTAATTTCGTGTTTTTGAATGGGAAGTGGGTAAAACTTCTTAGGCCTAATTGTGAGGATTTGAGGGGGCATTTGACCTCCGATTTGGGAAATTTTTATATGGTTGGACTCGTGATAGTACGAGGGTTCTAAAAATGCAAAAATTATTCGATTCCGAGACAATGGTTGGAGGGGCATTTTGGTCATTTTACCTATTTTCGCGCCCTAGCTTTAGTTTTAATAGGGGAATCAGTTGTTTGCAATATTATTTATGATTTGTAATTGAATTGAATAGATTTGGGCCATTTGGAGTCGGATAATCATGGCAAGGGCATCGTTCCCTAGTTGATTTTGTACCGGTTCGAGGTAAGTGGCTTGCCTAACCTTGTGTGGGGGACCTCTTCCCTTAGGACTTCTTATGTGTTGACTTACATGCCTTGTACGCGAGGTGACAAGCTTGTACTTGAGCAAATTGTTGAAAATCCACTTTACTTGAAATGCTCAAACTGTGTTTTCTCCGTTATTTGACTGACTTCAATGCAAGATTAAAATTGTGTTAGTTATAAAAGCATGACTAGATAGAATTTACTGCTTAATTGCCTTAATTGAAATTTACGTGAAGCATGTTAGGCCAGAATGTAACTGTTACTTGTATTTGTATATTTCATTCTCCGAATATTTCCCCGATTTGGTTGTGTTTTTACGTTAGGACTACGGGTTCAATTCCCGGAGATCCTTGCTATTGATATTATGGACTACGGGTTCGATTCCCGGGAGATCCTTGCTACTAATATGATGGATTACGGGTTCAATTCCCGGGAGATCCTTGCTATTGATATTATGGACTATGGGTTCGATTCCCGGGAGATCCTTGCTACTGATATGATGGGCTATGGGTTCAATTCCCGGGAGATCCTTGCTATTGATATTATGGACTACGGGTTCAATTCCCGGGAGATCCTAGATATTTAAATGAGATGGACTACAGGTTCAATTCCCGGGAGATCCAAATGGACAGTTGAGGAATACTTGTTGTGTTATTTTCCTTACTTAGCTTAATTGTCATTGACTTGTAGCTTCTATCTTGTTTTTATTGTTATTTCAGATAAATTCATGATTTACACTGCTCATTATTGTTATTATATTTTACTCTCAGTAGGGCCCTGACCTTCCTCATCACTACTCAACCGAGGTTAGGCTTGGCACTTACTGAGTACCGCTGTGGTGTACTCATGCCTCTTCTGCGTATGTTTTTCATGTGCAGATCCAGGTACTTCTGGTCGGACTTTCTATCGGTGATCCAGGCGATACATTCAGAGACTTAAGGTATATTATTCCGCGTCCGCAGACCGAAGAGTCTCCTTCTACTCTATCTTATAGTTAGTAGTTCCATTTCATGTGTTCAGTTGTGTAGACATTTCTGGATGTTAGAGCAGTAACTTATGTTCTTTTAGCCTGTGTTGCCCGTGGGTTTCCGGGTCTTTGGGAGAGTTTTAAATTGCTAAGTGTTAAAGTGTATGTGCCAGGTGGCAACTATACTCATTGCTTACGTTATTCAGTTTTGATTATAAATTCCGCAGATTGTTATTACTTCCGCAACGTGTTAGGCTTACCTAGTCGCGAAGACCGCGTGCCGTCATGACGTGTTCACAATTGGTGAACTAGGGTTGTGACATATTCATAGCGATTCCTCATCAACTCTGTATCACTGAGTTCAGCTTCCTGTATGATTCTTAAAGAAGGAATCTCCACCTCGGCTGGGATGACAACCTCGGTAATATAAACCAACATATAGGGAGCTGCTTCGGTTGATGTGCGAATCGCAGTGCGGTATCCCAGTAAAGGAAAAGGTAGCTTCTCATGCAATTATTTGTGGTTTTCTACCATTTTCCTTAGTATCTTCTTGATGTTTTTGTTGGCAGCTTCTACGACTCCATTCATCTAAGGTCTGTAGGCTATGGAATTCTTGTGCTTGATTTTGAAAGTTTCACACATAGATTTCATCAGATGACTGTTGATATTGGCGGCATTATCAGTAATAATAGACTCTGGAACTCCAAATCAGCAAATAATGCGATCCTTGACAAAATCTGCGACGACTTTCTTGGTTACAGCTTGTATTATGGAGATTCTACCCATTTTGTGAAGTAAACAATGGCTGCCAGAATAAACCTGTGTCCATTTGAAGTAGTGTTCTCAATTGGACCAATAACATCCATCCCTCTAGCGGCTAATGGCCACGGTGAGCTTGTTGCATTGGGCTCATTTCGCGGCACTTTTATCATATCGGCATGTACTTGACATTGAAAGCACTTGTAGACATATTGGATGCAATCCATCTCCATGGTCATCCAAAAGTAACCACCTCTGAGTATCCTCTTAGCCAAGACCAATCCATTCATATACGGGCCACATGTCTCGGCATGCACATCCTCAAGTAGCTTAGAAGCTTCTTTCGCGTTGACACACCTTAGTAAACCCAAATCAGGAGTCCTTCTATACAAGTTTCTTTCGCTTTGGAAGAAGTGATTTGACAATGTCCGGAGTGTGCGTTTCTGAGTGTGATTTGCATGCTCCAGGTATTCTCCTTTAGATAAATATTCCTTGATGTCATTGAACCAAGGCTTTCCATCCGTTCTTCTTCAACATGAGTACAATACGTCGGTTGATTATATAATTCATATCTGGATGTTGTATCATAGATGATAAAGTGCCCAATGCATCAGCAGACTCATTCTAGATTCTAGGCACATGTCGGAATTCTATTTTCGTGAACCACTTTCTTAATTCCTGCACATGGTGTAGATATGGCAATATCTTGGAATTCTTGGTGGCCCATTCTCCTTGCACCTGCTGCACAAGCAACTCTGAATTACCGATCACCAGCAGCTCCTGAATGTTCATGTCGACTGCCATGTTGAGTCCTAGTATACATGCTTTATATTCTGCCATATTGTTGGTGCAGGGAAATCTGAGTTTAGCAGATACCGGATGATGCTGACCCATTACTGATATCAAAACGGCTATAATGCCTACTCCTATGAAATTTGCAACTCCATCGAAGAACATCCTCCAATCATCATATGCTTCAGCAATGTCTTCCCCTACGAACGACACTTCTTCATCAGAAAAATATGCTTTTAAAGGCTCGTATTCTCCTCCCATCAGATTTTCAGCAAGATGATCTGCCAATGCTTGTCCCTTGACCGCCTTTTAAGTTACGTAGAAGATATCAAACTCACTTAGTAGTATATGCCACTTAGCCAACTTCCCAGTCGGCATGGGTTTATGGAATATATACTTCAGAGGGTCCATCTTGGATATGAGAAATGTAGTGTAGGCACAGAAGTAGTACCTTTATTTCTGGGTTGTTCAAGTCAAAGCACAACAAGTGCATTCCAGTAGGGAGTACCGTGCTTCATAAGATGTGAACTTCTTACTCGGGTAATATATGGCCTGCTCCTTCCTCCCTGTCTCATCACGTTGCCCTAAAACACATTCGAATGCACCATCTAATACGAATAGATAGAGTAGCAAGGGTCTTCCCAGTTCTGGCAAAACCAGAACTGGTGGTGTGGACAGGTACTCCTTGATTTTGTCAAAGGCTTTCTAAGAATCCTCGGTCCAGCTTGTTTCAGCATCTTTCCTCAGCATCTTGAAGATGAGTTCACATATGACTGTGGATTGTGCTATGAAGCTACTGATATAACTGAGACATCCTAGAAAGCTCATCACGCCCTTTTTGCTCTTAGGTGGTCGTAACTCCTGGATAGCTTTAACTTTAGATGGATCCAGCTCGATCCCTCGACGAATGATGATGAATCCCCATAACTTTCATGTAGAAACCCCGAACGCACACTTTGCGGGGTTCAGTTTCAAGTTGTACCTCCTCAGTCTATCAAAGAACTTCCTCAAGTCTGCTATGTGATATGTGGCCCTCTTGAATTTGATAATGACATCGTCCATATACACCTCTATTTCGTTGTGTATCATATCATGGAAGATGGTTGTCATGGCTCTCATGTAAGTGGCCCCAGCATTCTTCAGACCGAATGGAATCATCTTGTAACAGTACACACCCCACGGTATGATGCAAGTTGTCTTCTCTACATCTTCTTCATCTATCCAAATCTGGTAATAACCCGAGAAGCAATCTACAAAGGATTGGAGTTCATGCTTAGTGTAATTACCGATCAGGATGTGTATATTTGGCAATGGGAAGTCGTCCTTGGGACTTGCTCTATTTAAATCCTGATAGTCAACACATACTCTAACCTTCCCATCCTTTTTCAGAACTGACACAATTTATCTAGGTTGGGTACACAACTACCCTAAGAACTTTGGCTTTGATCTGCTTGGTAACTTCCTCCTTGATTTTCAGGCTCATGTCTGGTTTAAATTTTCTGAGTTTCTGCTTGACTGGTTGACACATGGAATTAATAGGCAGGTTGTGAGCCACTATAGATGTGCTCAAACCGGTTATCTTATCATATGACCACGCGAAAATGACCTAGTACTCTTTTAGGAACCAAATATACTCTTCCTTCTCTGTCAGTGACAATTAAATGCTGATGCGAGTCTCCTTGACACTTTTGGTGTCTCCCAAATTTACTACCTTAGTTGCGTCCAGATTGGACTTAGGCTTGTTCTCAAAATTTTGAACTTCTCTAACAATTTCCTCGGTTATCTCATCTTTTTCATCTAAATCACTATTATCATGTTGCATTGCCTCATTACATGTCACAGTCACTGGTTCATCAGGAAAAGTAATAATAACAATGTAGAAGGAAAAAGTATAGAAGTAGTAATGAATAATGAAAAAGAACAAATGCATTTGATTAAATTTGAGAAAATCATTCAGACAAAGTTTGGCTCGATGAATCGAGCATTTATTTTGAAACATGTAAATCTTAAAAAAAATTACTAGAAATTTTAAGCCTAGAATGGCTATAGAAGTAAAATCTGCCAGGCTACCCAAGGACTCGGCGGGCTCGGGATAGTGTGGCGGTCCGATTTCTAAGAACAGCTCCCTTCTTCACGGTCTGAATAGTGAGGCCTTCTTCGTCATCCTCCTCAATTATGGCACTACAGTCCATGTCTTCATCTTTCAAGAACAAATTCTTCAACCCAACTAGTGCTTCACCTTCTACAGTCACCCCATATCGTATCAGCTTGGTGAAAAGCATGCTCCAGACGTGGAACTAGCTGCTCAAGATAGTAGATGGTCCACACCATGGAGGCGACCAATTTCAATACTCTTGCCATGTGTTTAGGTATCCGAGCCCAAAGGTGTTACCATGATTTTTTAGCTGTATTGGTTTAGTGATACCTTGAAGGTTCTTTCCCAAACCTTTATCGGGTTCATATCTAGACTAGGTCGGTATGCTTTCTATTTTACCGCTCCACCATTTATCCTTCTCGATGGCGTTAACCCATTCAATATGATAATAGGTCTCCCCTACTAGCTTTTTTATATGTCTAGTGGTCAGCATGGTTTGACTAGTGTAAATAGGGTTACTTCCATCCCCGTGAATGATTACCTCTGGACGGTTCCATTCAAACTTCACGACTTGATGTAGTTTGTAAGGCACGGCTCCGGTGTCATGGATCCATGGTCAGCCCAACAGAAGGTTATATGAGGTTGGTATGTCGAGTACCTGAAATTCAAAGTCGAACCAAGTTGGCCCCAACTGCAAGAAAATATTGATTTCCACGATCGTGGCCCTCTGGACCCATTGAAAGCTTTCATATTCATACTTCCTACCCGTATTTCATGGAAACCTTTGTCTAACCTTTTTAGAGTGTCCAACGGACAAATATTTAGGCTTGAATCTTTGTCAACCAAGACGCTGGCAATAAACTTGTCTTCAAATTGCATTGTGATATGCAATGCTGGATTGTGATTCAAACCCTCAGGCAGTAGCTCATCTTCGTGGAAGATAATATTATGACTCTCCCGCACTTTCCCAACCTTGTTGGCCATTTCTCCGCCAGTGATATTGTTGGGCACATAAGCCTCGCTTAGCACCTTCATTAAAGCGCTCTTGTGTACCTCTGAATTCTGCAATAGTGACAGGATAGATATCTGAGCAGGGATTTTGTGCAAATGGTCAAAAACAGAATACTCCTTTGCCTGTACTTTCCTCCACATGTCATCTGGTCTGGTCTCAATGATAGGCTGCCTAGTAGTGGCCTCCTTACTTGAACCTCCCAAATTTTTAGGTGTATAGACTCTTCCAGTTCTAGTCACTCCTTGTGCAACATCAAGTTCCTCTACCTTGGCCACCCTTTTCGCCGATCCTCAGTAAAATAATCCTAGGGTATTGCTTTTGCATAAAAAAGAGGTGCGGTTGATACTATCAGTATGAAGGGTGTGACCATTTCTACCTCAAATGGAGCGGGGGTGGCTGCAGGTGAAGCCACATCGACCTTGAATGGAGCTGATACAGTTACTTCGACCTCGATGGGTGACTGAGTCTGTACCAAAATAGGAGTCAGTGTGACTTCAACTTTAAAGTCATCGCTTTCTCGAATAAGCCCGATGGACCCCTCAAGTTTCCAATCTTTATTCATCTCTATCACATGTACATCATCACCTCTATGATGAGGGATGGGATTGTTGCGGTCATTAGGTATAGCTTCCTTTTCCTGTATGACCTTGTTGTCAATTAGCGTCTGGATCTTTTCCTTCAATGTTCGGCACTCAGCAGTGGTGTGCCCCTTTATACCGGAATGGTCCGTACAAATTTTGTTTGGATTGACCCATTGGGATGGATTTTCTAATGCCATTACGGGAATAGAAGTGATGTAACCTATAGCTTTCAACCTCTCACACAACATGTCGATGGCCTCAGCAATGGTTGTGTATTGTCTAGGAGGTTTGCGGTCGAACTTAGGTCTTGGTCTTGGATAGTTTTGGTGAGCTGGTGGCGATTGGAAGTGGGATGGTTGGGAGTTATAGATGTGATGGACAAAGGCTAGTTAGGAATATATGGGAGATGAAGGTTGATATGTAGGCAGTGATGCTTGGTATGTGGGTGGAGGTATTTGATAAATAAGTGGAGATTTTGGTCCTTGATCCACCATTACTGTTCCAACATCTTTCTTCTTTGATATGGTGCCTGATTGTAACGTCTTATTTGTGGCTTGCAGTGCCTCGAAATTTGTTACCATCCCGTTCTTAATTCCTTATTCGATTCTTTATCCAAGTTTGATGATGTCAGAGAATTTGTGATTTTCGACAAAATATCAACCTTTCATAATATTGTTGATCCTGTCTCTGATGAAGAATCTGTCCATCTGTTCTTCGTCCAAAGATGGCCTGACCTTGGCTGCTTCCAACCTCTAACGAGTAGCATACTTACGAAAAGTCTCAGTAGGTTTCTTCTTAAGATTCTAAATGTAGAAAATATTCAGTGCATTCTCTGTGATGAACCTGAACCGGTCCATGAAATCTGACACCATACTTACCCAATTGGACCATTTATGGGGATATTGGCTAATATACCAGGACAAAGCATCCTCAGTAAGACTCCTCTTAAAGAGCTTCATCCGGATCTTTTCATCTTTCCTGACCCCGACAAGCTTTTCACAATATGTCCTTAGATGATCCCTAGGATCACCTATGCCATCAAACATCTCGAACATGGGAGGTTTATACCCCTCAGGCAATTCCACATCTGGCTGTATGCACATGTCTTCATAGTTTAAACCTTCTATTCCTCTGTCGCCTTCAATACCCTTAACTCGGCTTGTTAACTTCTTGAGTCCTTCAGCCATGTTTTTAATGAGCACGTCCTTCTCGAAGGATTCTGGTGTACAAGAGATTGGTTGGATAGAATGAGGTACAGTTTCCACATATATAGGGATGCTTTGATGGGTTCCAGGAACTTGGGTGTAGTGATGGTCATTGGTGGAGTTTTGGAGATCGGGAATGGGTGGTGGTGTGTTTTGGGGAGTATGGTAAGTGGTGGTTGGCGGGTAATTAACTAGTTGATGGTGGTATTGCAATGAAGTTGGCAATAGGTTGGGATTCTGGGGTGGAGTTGCGTATTGATTCGGTGTGGGAGGGTTTTGTGGGTGTTGGTTTTGCATGCTTTGGGGATGTGCTGGGTTCTTAGTGTTCTGTTGGTTGATGTCAGGGACATTCAGGGTGAGTGACAAGTTTTCCAAGTTGTGAACCTACTCAAGTTCTCCTTGCAGTTCCAGTATCTTTTGTTCCAGTCTCAAATTTAGATCATTTGGGGCCGAAGTACTACGGCCATCTGAGGTTTCTGCGTTCTCAATATTCTCCTTTCAGATACCACTTAAGTCATCCATTTTTTTCTTTTCCTCTGCCTTTTGTGTTTCTTGGAGTAGGAGGAGGTGGAGGGCCTCTAGATCTGGTATGATACGCTGATGAGGCCAGTATGAGTGAACCAACCTAAGGGGATGTGAATAATAAAAAAAAGGAAAAAAAGGTTACAATTTAGTGAGGATTCTGAAATATTTTGCAGTATTTAAACACATATTGCAAAAATGTAAATTCGCGTCGTAATTTGGGGAGCCCCATTATGCCCGAGGTAGTCCTAGCGATAAATAAATTTGGAGAACTTTAAATGCCAACAAATGCTTCATTTCATAATATAAAAATAGACAAATCCTAAAATGACACTAAGAAAATAAGTCACTACTAACACTTGGGCTTATTACATTTTTAGGAAAAAGCAAATAAATCTCGCCTATTTTGTCCCAAAAGGACCTTCCCCATATTCGATCTTCCGAACTCCATCATATATATCCCCCAGCTCGCGCCGCCCCAGCATCAAGTAGGCTCTGGCCAGATGTCCTCCTTCAACTCCTTCAACATTCTAGCAATTTTCAATTCATTTTTATGACTTTACCTTCCAGCTCCATGATTCCTCACCCCAAATATTCCAGTTTCCTGTTGGAAGTAACTGCCATTTCTTTCCATTCCTCGATAACCTCACATTCCTCTCATGTATTTCCTGGTGCTCATTATCAGAGTCGTGGACCTTCTTTTGCAGCCTATTGTATTTGACTTGGGCTTCATCTTCTTCATCTATGATTATATTCCCTCCACCAACCCCTGGTGTCACCATTCCTTTCGGATTGTCCTCTAACCATGCCAGGTAGAGAGGCTCGCACCCTATTTGAAACTTGTCAGACTTAATGGTGTTCTTCTCCACAATGATTTTACAGTGCCACTTGTTCTGTGCTTGGAACTTATAAGGTACGTCGTCGCCTTGAAAGTCTGCACTGAAGTGACACATTTTGACAACCCTTGGTACAACCTATTTCCTTCCTGCTTGCCTTATCACTCGGATATGGACATAGGGGTATATCTCTCTCAACCCGATCAGCACCAAGTGCAGAGCATCCCTGGATCTGATGATGAATTCGTCTGTTGGGAACCATTTAAACATCTATTGTACTTGTTGCCCGGTCAGATTGTTGAAGAAACCTACTCATTATTTAGCAGTTTCCGGCTGAGCAAACCTGTCTAGAATGTGAGTCATCCACTTGGGGTGATGAAAAGCAATATGGTCGTTTCAAGCCCTTCGTGGAAATTCCTGGTGAAAGTGACCCTTTTGGAAATGTTCCAACAATCGCAACTGCAGCAATAAGTTACAACCCTTGAATTACTTGACCCCTCTTTGATAGCGCTCCAGAGCCTTGTAGATGTCAGCTATGATCATGGGGACTGTGTGTCACACACCCTTTTCTCTCGCGAAATCAGGTTTATGACAATTGGGAGGACAACTCCTTCCCTTTAGGGAATTGGGTCTTGGAATTAAAGAGACGCCACCGAATAATTTAAGTGCATTAGGATACTAAGAATGGTTTAAGTTGGATAACTAGAGATTGGGTAAGAGCTTGAAATTATCCCAAGGGGAAGGTATTAGGCACCCCGCAGAATCCAGTAGTGTGGTTCACGGCCAACCTATTGTTGTGACTTAAGGTGCAAATAACACATAGGCAATTAGGACATCAAATAAGAGGGGATTTTCACATAAAGGTAAGAAATAATCAAAGTTGGAAAGAATTAAAGAGAGTTGATTTTCTTAGAAGAAACATTTTTAAAAGATTTAAAAGAAACAAAGAACAAAGAAAATGGGGTCCTAGGTTTATTAATAATATGGATCACCCCACACAACATCCGATAATCACTCCTCAGTAAGGGGCTATGCGTGATGTTATCGCGTGGTCATCATATCCATATCTACCCTTTCCCACCCCGTTAAGGAATTAAAGCGCAGAATGGTCTCGTTTGCTTATTGCCTGCTATTACCCGCCCCAATCTTATCAATCCCGGAGGTACTTGGGACTACTAATCCTAACGGAGGATATGTTGGTCTTATTTGTGGTTTCAAATGAGTAAAAATACTAAGGCGACAAACAAAACACATATAGCAAGTTTGGGGAAGCACATAGGCAAATAAAAAGTCTCAGACAAACCTCCTTTAAACCAAAGAAAGCACATAGTTTAGCACGTCATGCACGTACTGTTTAGGTCTGATTAAAACTTAAAAGTTGAGGCAGACTGATTTATTACATATTTCAAAAAAACCTGAATCAGGCCTGCCTGCTGGTTGAAGTTAATGAAATCTAATTTAATTTATAAGTTTATCCTATGGCTTGCCTAAGTGTTAGATCAAAACCTATAGGCCTGATATCTACTGATTTTAGAAGTAAATTGATTACAGACTGATTTAAGAAAAGTTGTAGTTAAAAGCGAGTTTTAGAAGAGCACAAGTTAAGCCATTGGTAATACATTATTACTGCTAGTTTTAGACTTATAAATGAGTGAGGTGATTTATATTTGATTAAAGCTCCTATAGGAATGCTTTCAATGCGTTTGTCAACTTTAAAACACTGTTATAGGCATAGTGAAATGCAGAAGTCCTACAACATGATATCTAGGTGTTGCATTTTATTACGAACGTGACATCTGATTGCATTTGGTTATTAAGACCTATAAACATGTTTGCCTAGTGAGAAGTGGATATGCAAGAATCAGAAAGGACTTATAGGCATATTTTCTACATGCATGTGCATCCTATAGACATGGTATCTAAATATGAGAATTCAGAAATCCTACAGACATAGTGTGAGTGCAGAAATTCCTATAGACATGGCAGTTATATGAGAATGCAGAAATTAGAAATTCCTATAGGCAGGTTAGCTACATGAGAGTGCAGGAATCAGAAATTCCTATAGACATGTTATCTACCCATGAGAATTCTGAAATTATAAATTCGTATAGGCAGGTTATCTACATGTGGGAATGCAGAAATCCTATAGACATGGTATCTAAATATGAGAGTGCAGAAATCAGAAATTCCTATAAGCAGGTTATCTATCCCTTTTGCATACATGGTTACCCCTTTTTCACTGGCCATCCCGAGAGTATTATTACAAAGTTATTACAACCCAAAGAAGTAAAGTAAAGAAAAATACATCAGAAATTAAAATTACAACCAAGGAGAGCCTGATTCAGACTTCCTGTCTGAAGTATGAAGTAAACCATCTCCAAAGATCATATTTCAAAGCTTTTCTCCAATTTGTTTGTGTTAGAGTTCCGTAAGAGTTTCATAAGAAATCCGGGCAGTGCTTACACCTAAATGTATCACCATATTAAGCCATAGTGCAGTATGGAAGGGCCAACCCTCAAGTGTCCAAGTTCAGCGTGAACTCAAGGTCCCAAGGCAAGGCTCACGAGAGGGGGGCAGAACTTAGGAACTAAGAGAGAGCAAAAAGTGTAGAAGTGGAATTTATAATGGGGAAAAAGAAGAGGGAAGCAATTCACATTAATACACATAAGGGATAGAGAATGGGGGAATTTGCAAAAGCAAAAGAAAAGCAGGCTGATGGGCACACCTAACAATGGGATATGCTGGCACACCCTCCAGCCTGTTTATGTAAAGGTTAAAACCCTATTGGTTCAAACTTAATTCATGGGAAACAACTCATATTTCCATGCCATAAGTCATAACTTACAAACACATAGGGGTGATAGGGTAGGGGAGCAAGGAGTCACAACAGAAACAGGTAGAAGATATGAGCATACTTAATTAAAATGTTGAACTCTAGAGAAACAGTAAAGTAGAAATGGATAAAAGTTGTAAATGAACACATTGTGGTGATGCTGAAACTTAAATTAGGACATACCAGTTTTAAAGAAACAAATAGAGAAAATGCAGTAGTGTAGACAAGAAGAGAGAGTACTATTATGTGTAAGTATGAGTTTGGAAGAGATTGTGATGTTTTTTGTACTGTAGGATTGTTAATCATCTGTTGTTTGTGAAAAAGGGTTATGCCTTTTATAGTGTAAAAATCAGGCAGAAATAAGGTAAGAAAATAGTTGAAGAACGGATTGTCAATCAATTACACAAGACTCCCTTTAATTAAGGGATTTAGTTTGAAACGGGTGAAAACCAATTAAGAAAATAAATTGAATAAACAGTTTGTGCACAACAAGAAATTAAGGGCACAAACATAAAAAAGGTTATTTAAGGACAGGGTTTTGAAGTACACGATTTATACAAATAAGGTAAGGAAATCAATTAACAGCCAGTACATCACAAGGTCTGAGATTTGTATGAATGAACCGAGTCAAAAAGATGGGAAATGTTTTTTAACTTAAGGGAAATCAGCAAACAATGGAAAGGAAATCAATTAGACCTATTTAGAAGGGATTCTGAATTAATCACAAGTTTGAAAATCTTTTTTAGAGGAAATTTCATCACATATAAATTGCATACAAACACGTTGAGTTGAGAGAAGATGTTGTGCCATTGCAAAATCAAATAGAAAAATCCAGTAAAAAAGAGTTTAGAAGAGTTTAGCAAAATGTCAGAATCATGTAACTCGAAATTGGTCTGGAAAGGTTAGGAGTTTTGAAATAAAAGCCCTACTTCAGGCAAATCACAAAGCAAAGATGAGAGGGCAAGCAATTGAATCAGAACATGTTTAGAGGTTTCAGAAAAGAACTAAAACTTCTAATACGTTTCTTTTAGCAACAGAACTCATGAGAGACATGATAGAAAAGTAACATGTAAACATAGTAGAAGGGTTCAAAGCAAACATAGTGGAAGAAACTAATGAGAAAAGACTGATAAGAACAATAGAAGAAAGATGCTTAAGAAGATCTTTTAGAAGAAACTCAAACAAGGTTCAATAGAAGGAAAATAGCAAAACACATAAGAATACAGTAGAAAAATATAGTAGGTGAAACATACCAGAACACGGTAGAAGAAAATACTAGAACATAGTAGAAAAGCATATGAGAACATAATGTATAAAACACAGTAGAAGAACATACAAGAACGGGGTATAAAAACATAGTAGAAGAACATATAAGAACGTGGTAGAAGAAAAACATAGGAGCACAGTAAAAGCAAATACACAAAAAAGAAAAGGGAAAGAGAGTCAAAGAAACACTTAAACATTTTTCCACAAAACCCTATATCGGAAAAAAATAAATTAAAAGTAGTTTTTGAAAGAAGAGTGGGGAAAATTGTTTGGAAACTCAAAGAAAGCATAGATACACAATGGGTCTAAAGGAATCGAAGAAACCTCAAAGGTTTAGGGTTTCAGAAGAACCCTAGAAGTGAGAAAGTCTTTGAAAGGTCACCGATCTGAGTCGGAGAGGTCAGAATCATGCTCAGACAACCATGGTACGGCGGAGCAAGGCCGAAGATGGTCGTGGAACCTCGAATCGATAGTGGTCTAGGTATGAACCTTCAAGGTCAGGCCTTGAATGTTCCGATATCAGGTGTGTAAGATCAACAAGAGGTAGGTATAAGACTCTCATAGCCTTGGAAGCCATGGATTCCGGCGGCTTTCATGGCGGAGGTGGTAGGAGGTGGCTAGGGTTCGGAGAAGGTTTGAGAGAGTTTGAGAGAGTGGAGGGTTTTAGAGGCGGCGGGTTGGTTAAAATGATTAGGGTTAGGGGGGTTGGCAAATTAAAAAGAAAGAATGAAGCGTGGCCGTTGATCATTTTGATCAACGGCCTGGATTAAACGGGGAGCCAGATGTGTTGTATTTAATTGGGTCAGGGGTGGGTAATTTAAGAATTAGGACGGGTAATTTGGGATTGAAATTGGGTTTTTTGTACTGTTTGGGTAAAGGGCAGGAGCGCTATTTCCCTCTCGCCAGTACTTACTATAAGGGGTGGGGCAACCGGTTAAAACCAAATATCCAACAGCCGCTTTCCTTAATGGCTACCTGCTTTCGAGTGAACTGAACTCTTGCACTGGCTGAAAGGGAAAGGGGAAACTGTACAAGGTATTTTTCACTCGTTTACGGGACCAGTGTCAAAAGAAAGGATTGTTGCACTCTCTTGCTTGAATGAATCGACATTTGTGGATGCTTGTTCATTCGGGATTCTTCTATCTATATTTAGAACCACTGGATCNTAAGAGACTGACTCTTTCAATGACTTAACTCAAGTTCTTGTGCTATATCTCGTTCGTGATCCCGACCTGGGAATCACATCACAGCCTTTTGACTGCAGTTCTTAGAAGAGGGAATGCTAAAGAATTGGACTAGGGGCCTTATGCCAATCTTAATCCTTCGTTCACCCCGCCCTGGAATCACTGAACCCCCAAGATGTTAAACTAGCAAGACTAATAGGTTTATGATTGGGGGCTGATTTAGGCTAAAATTTAAATAAGTCGGGCTAGTGTTTAAATAGCCACTTTTTCCCTTTTTATTTTATAAAAATAGTAAAATAATTTCTAGAAACAAAATTAAAAGTACTAAATTAATTAATAATATATAAATATTAAATAAAAATTCTAGAATTAATTTTGTAATTATAAACGCAATTAATTTTTAAAATGGGCTAATATTGCAATTATATGCAATTTAGCTTTAAAATACTAAATAAATTTATAAAAAATGTGTAAAAATTAAATTAGGTATATTTTAGTATAAATATAAAAATACAATAAATGAATTACCAAAATAATGATTTGGGGTATAATTATTTATTTTTTATTGATAAAATATGGTAATAAATATATTCAAAAATATTTTAAAATTAGGAAAAATAATAAAATATTTAGACATACTTATATATTCATATATATGCTATTTTGAAAGTATTTTGCATAAAAAATATATAGGAAAAAAATTGGGTATCAACAGTTGTCCCTTTTTACCCAAGAAGGATGAAAGAGTTATCGGGTAAAGATATGATGGCCAATTTGACCGAACGAAATAGTTTGAACAATTTTACCATGATCTGGTTCCTGAGCTGCCTACATATCCCTGAATTTACAAGATCCAGGCCATATGTAGTTCAGGATCCGTCGGCGAAATATGCCTATGGAGATTTTCAAGAACAAACGCGATATTTAGGTTGGGATGGATGGTTACAGTCTAATAGGGATGCGAGAACTGGAGCGAGATCACTCTTTCTGAGACGGTCGTTGCTTGCTAGTTTACCTGCAAATAAGCAATAAAAGTGTATATTGTGCGGAAATTTAAACATGATGCAATTTCCCGTCGGACCATGAATGTTTTCTTTGGACAGTTAGGATGACGTCCGCAGACCATGCCGTCCTGGGCCATGAAGCGTATAATAAAGGATTCGTCGGCCATGAAATGATGCTCTCAGGCTATGAGAATGATGCCTCTGAACTATGATGCCTTTGAATAATGATATGCAAGAGATTAGAAGAGGGCTTCAGGCTATGGCAAGGCGTTCTCGGGCTATGAAAATGGTGCCTCCGAACAATGATGCCTTTGGACTATTTGGCGATCTTTCAGCCGATGCAATATATAAATGAAGTGGCAATCTTTCAGACGGTGCAAGAAATAAATAAAGTGGCGATCTTTCACCCAATGCAAGATGTAAATAAAGTGGCGATATTTCAGCCATGCAAGATATAAATGAAGTGGCGATATTTCAGCCGTGCAGATGTAAATAAAGTGGCGATATTTCAGCCATTAAATATGTAATAAAGTGGTGATATTTCAGCCATGCAAGGTGTAAATGAAGTGGCGATATTTTAGCCATGCAGATATAAATAAAGTGACGACCTTTCAGCCATGCAAGTTGTAAATAAAGTGGCGATATTTCAGTCATGCAAGATGTAAATGAAGTGGCGATATTTCAGCCATGCAGATGGAGACAGTACTTAGTCTCGGAAGGCGGAATGGAACCCTTATGCAATGCAGGAAATGCATGTGGAGACAGTGCTTAGTCTCGGAAGGCAGAATTATAGCCTTATGCAATGCAGGAAATGAAGATGGAGGTAGAGCTTAACCTTGAAAGGCAGAATGGTAGCCTTATGCATTGTAGGAAATGCAAATGAAGATAGTGCTTAGTCTCGGAAGGCAGAATGGTAGCCTTATGCAATGCAGGAAATGCAAATGGAGAAAGTGCTTGGTCTCGAAAGGCAGAATAGTAGCCTTATACAATGAAAGAATGCATATGGACAGAGAGCTTAGTCTCGAAAGGCAGAATGGTAGCCTTATGCAATAGATAAAAGGCAAAGAGTAATAAAATTTTCTTAGTTAATAGCTGATATTGTGGCTACTGGGGATATTGTGTGTGGATAAAAACTGTGAATAGGTGTGACGGTTCTAAGAATTATATTCCTGAATAGTATGAGTGTATAATATATTCTATGATATTACGACTTGGGTACCTGCATCCAAAGAAAAATCGTGAGTTTTGTAAAGGAGAAAGGTTAGTTCATATACCTAACAACTTTGCTTAATCTACTTGGCTCTGTTCGGTGATACTGTGTGTATCATTGGGGTAGCATTGCAAAACAAAGCAATTTTGGTAACAGACATACATAAGTTTGTAAAAAATGTGACATGAGTAAATATTTAAGAAATAGTTTCTAGATGAACCGACGACTGTGACGTGGTTCAGGACATTGAAACCTCTCTTGCTTTAGAATTTTGAGGGTCCTCCTCAAAATTTTGTCCCAATTTATTGGGCTGCTATTTTTGACGGTTGCTTATGATGATTAGCGGAAATTACTTTGAAATTTTGAGGGCCTCAGTTCCTAATTGCGGGGAAATGAAAATTTTATTGAATTGTGCCCGAACCCATAAGGCTGCCTACGTATCCCCTCTTAAACGGAAATTAGGTCAGACATAGTTCAAATTACATCATATAGGAAAAACATAAAGATTACACATAGTAGCACTTGACTGCATCTGAATTGATTGGTTTTGGCTAAACTTCTCCATCCATTTCTGCAAGTATAAGGGCTACTTCTGTCAGAACTCGGTGAACCATGTATGGACCCTGCCAATTGGGAGAGAATTTCCCTTTGGCTTCATCTTGATATGGGAAAATTTCCTTTAATACCAGTTATCCCGATGTGAAATGTCTTGATTTGACTCTCTTGTTGAAGGCTCTGGACATTCTATTCGGATAAAGCTGGTCGTGGCAAACTACATTCATTCTCTTTCCATCTATAAGAGATAGCTACTCGTAACGAATTTTCACCCATTCCGCAATGTCGAGTTCAGCTTCCTGTATGATCCTTAAGGAAGGAATTTCCACTTCGGCGGGAATGAAGGCTTCTATACCACAAACTAGCATATAAGGTGTTGCCCCATTTGATGTGTGAACTATGGTACGATATCCCAATAAAGAAAATGATAGCTTCTCATGCCACTGCTTATGCTTCTCTATTATTTTCCTTAGTATCTTCTTGATGTTCTTGTTAGCATCTTCTACAGCTCCATTCATTTGAGTCTTGTAGTCTGTAGAATTCTTGTGTCCGATCTTGAAAGTTTCACACATAGCTTTCATCAAGTAACTATTGAGGTTGGAGCCATTATCAGTGATGATTGATTCTGGAATCCTGAATCGACAAACGATGCAGTCGCGGACAAAGTCTACCACGACTTTCTTAGTTACTGCTCTGTAAGATGCTGCTTCGACCAATTTGGTGAAATAATCGATTGCTACTAGGATAAATCTGTGTCCGTCTGTTGCGTTGTCTCGTTGCATGTCACAGTCATTGGTTCATCAAGATAAGTAATAGTAATGTTGTATAAGTAAAGTAATGAGAGAAAATAATAAGAGTAAGATTCATAAAAAACTAAAATGCTTTGATAAATTCCATAACCATTTTTGAACATTGGATCTCTTTCTTGCAAAAATAAAAATGCAAAAGGAAAGTCAACTAGTAAAAAAATAAAATAGTGCATGATGCTTGTTCGGCCTTGCTACCCCGAGGCTCGTCGGGCTCTAGTGGTTCTGATAGGCCAGTTATTGAGGCATGCTCCTCTACTTACAGCCTGTATGGAAGGACCTTCCTCCCCCTCCTCCTAAAAAATGACACAACAATTCATATCATCGTCTTCAGGAACAAATTCCAAACTGTTGCCAGTGCTTCCTCTTCTTCTGACCCGTAGATAACCTCGGGCGGTTGGAAAGTCTGCTCCAAGCGGGGTACTGGCTGCTCCAATAGATAGTAAGTACCGCTCTATGGTGGAGACCAGTGGTTGAATTCCTCCCAAGTACACTCATATCCCAATCCAAAGTGGTGCCATGTTTCTTGAGCTTAACAGGCTTAGCGATTCCCTAGAGGTTCTTGCCAAGTCCTTCGCCAAGTTTATACCTGCTCTAGTTCAGTATGCTTTCAATTTTGTTGTCCCATCATTTGTCCTTGTTAACGATGTTTACTCACTTTATGTGGTGATAAGTCTCCCCGCCTATCTTTCTTCTGCCTCTTATTGCTGGGATGGTCTGGCGACTGTATATAAGGTTGCTACCGTCGTCATGAATGATCACCTCTTGGTGATTCCACTCAAATTTCACTGCTTGATATAATGTTGTAGCTACAGCCCCAGCTGTTTGAATCCATGGTTTTCCCAACAACAGATTGATAGATGCCGACACATCTGTTACTTGAAAATCAACATCAAACAAAGTAGGCCCCATTTGCAAACACAAGCTAATTTCCCCAACGGTGGTCCTTTTGGAACCATCGAAATATTTGACATTGATGGCCCCGTCCTTGATCTCGTATAGTCCCTTTCCCAATGTTCTAAGTGTTACCAGCGGACAAATGTTGTTGCTGGACCCTCCATCAATCAGGACTCCATTGATAAAATAATCTTCGCACTGCATGGTGATGTGCAATGCCTTGTTCTAACTCAACCCCTCTGGCGGCATCTCATCTTTGTAAAAAATGATCTTGTGACTTTCCAATACCTGGCCTACTATGTTTGTCATCTCTCCACCGGTGATGTTACTTGGTACATATGCCTCATTCTTGTGTGCATCGAAACTTTGTAGCAAAGCAAGGATAGAAATCTGTGCCGGTGTTTTGTTTAGCCGATCAATAACTGAGTATTCTTTGGCTTGTATCTTTCTCCAGAGATTGTCGGGCCCAATTTTAGTGATGGTTGGTTGACTAGAGGCCTGCTTGCTTGACTCAGCCAAATGCTCCAGGGTATAAACCCTGTCAATTCTTGTCATACCCTATGCTGCAACAGCTTCCCTGTACTTGACCTTCCCATTTCTTCTTTCCTCGGCTGTGTAGTCCCAAGGTATGGCATTTGTGTGGAATGGTGTTAGTTCCGAAATTGCCACTGGAATTGGCGCGGCTATCTCTACTCCGAATGGAGCAGGCCTCTTAGGCGGTAAAATGGCAACTTCAAAGGGTGCGATTCTGTTTGCTGGTGACATAAACTCAACCTCAATCGGCGGTGGCGTCTTTGCAGAGGATGGTGCTTCGAACTCGAGTGGCATGGACATGTTTAACTCAGCGTCCCTAGAAGGCTGAATCTGCACCACAATCGGATTAAGGGTGATTACTGGCTTCTTTGGATCTTCGCCTTCTGTGATTAAACCGATTGATCCCTTGGGGTCCCAGTCATCATGTATCTCGGTCATGTGAACACCTCCGCCTTTGTGGTATGGCAGAGAATTATTGCGGACATTCGGAGCAGGTTCCTTTACTACAATGATCTTTTTGTCAATCAAAGTTTGGATCTTATCCTTTAGAGAGCGGCATTCATCAATGGTATGTCCTTTCATGCCGGGCATTTGGATTGACCCACTAAGAAGGGTTTTTGGGGGTTATGGAAGGGATAGGGGTGACATAACCAGCAGCTTTGAACCTTTCGTACAACTGGTCAATTGGTTCAGCAATGGCAATTTAGTGTTTGGGAGGTCTGCAGTCAAAATTTGGTCGAGGTCTAGGGAAGTTTTTACGCAGGGAAGGTGATTGATAGTGGGATGGTTGGGTGTTGTAGGCTTAGTAAACATGTGCTGTTTGGGAGTATTTGGGTGAAGTGGGCTGATATGTAGGAGATGGAGATGACTGATAAGTGGGTGGTGGAGTAGATAAGAGGGTGAGGGTGCTTGGTAATTTAGGGTAGTTTGATATGTGATTGGAGGTATTGGGTATGTTTGGTATTTGACAGAGGATTTGGTCCTCTGTGCAACCATTACATCACCTACGTGTCTTTTCTTGGATGTACCACCAGACTGTAAAGCCTTATTAGTAGCTTGCAAGGCTCAAAATTCGTAACCATACAACTCTTGATGCCTTCCTCAATCCTTTCTCCTAGCTTGATGATGTCAAAAAATTTGTGATTTTCGATCAGCATTAGCCTCTCATTACACTGTGGGTCTTGGGCCCGAATGAAGAATTTGTTCATTTGCTCTTCTTCCAAAACAGGCCTAACCTTAGCAGCTTCTGACCTCCATCAAGTAACATACTCACGGAAGGTGTCTGTAGGTTGTTTCTTCAAGTTTTGAATATAGAACACATTTGGTGCATTCTCCGTGTTGAACCTGAATCTGTCTATAAAATCAGACGCCATGCTTACCCAGCTCGACCACTTCTTTAGATCTTGGCTAATGTACCAAGATAAGGCATCTCCCTTCAAGCTCCTCATGAAAAGCTTCATGTAGATTTTCTCGTCTCTTCCCACTCCGACCAGCTTGTCACAGTATGTTCTCAAAAGAACCCTGGATCCCCTGTACCATCAAACATCTCAAAATTGGGAGGTTTGTACCCCTCTGGCAGTTCGACATTGGGCTGTATGCAAAGATCTTCATAGTTTATCCCGTCAATTCCCTTGTTACCTTCAACGCCTTGAATTCTGCTAGTAAACTTTTTGAGTTCTTCGACCAGATTTCTTACGAGCAAATCCATATCATTGGACACGAGTGTGCTTGAGATGGGCTAGGTGGAGTGTGGTACAGTTTGCACGTAAATGGGGGTATTGTGTTGGGTGTGGCAGTACTGATTTGTGGAGTTCTAGAGTTTTGGGATGAGCAGTAGGGTATTATTTGAGGTATGAAAGGTATTCAGTGGTGGTGAGGAGCGGGATGGTTTTGTTGCTTTGGGATGTTTTACGGGGGTACATGATTCTGAGTATTTGGGAAAGTAACCTCTGGAGTGGTGAGGAGAAATGACTTACTTGCCAAATTCCGAACTTGATCAAGTTCTTCCTTAAACTTCAACAACTTTTGTTCTAGCTGGTATGCATTTTCCTTGGGGACTAGAGTGCCATGAGTGTCCTCTACCTGTTCAGTTGAGTTGTTCGAATCTTCCATTTTTCCTTTGTCTTTGTGTCTGAAAAGACTGGGAGAAACAGTAGATGGAGGGCCCCTGGATCTCGTAAAATATTATGACGTTGCCAGAGTTCGCGAACTAACCTTTGGGGAGGGGAATAAACAAAAAATAAAAACAAAAGGTAACAAGTTAGTGATGATTATAAGAAAAATGTTGTAATATTTAAACACGTAGTGCGAAAAGATAAAGCGTGTCCTAATTTGGGGAAATTCTTTGTGCCCAAGGTAACGACAAGTTGATTTGGAGAACTTAGAATGCTAAATGCCTCATTTTATGGATAAAAGTAGATGAATCCCAAAATGACAATAAATAACACAAAATATAAATGTCACTAGTGGCCATAGGCCTTATTACATTTCTCAAAGAAAAAGGAAAAACTCCTATCTATTTGGTCGCAGAAGGACCTTCCTCAGATTAAATTCTTTCATTGATCAGATCCTCCAGTTCGTGTAGGTTCACCAGTAAAAATGCATTTGCCAGGTGTTCTCCTTCATTTCCCTCAGTGTTCTGGCAGTCGGTGACTCTCTTCCTCACTTTTCCTTCCAACTCCAGCAGACTGTATTCCAGATATTCCAACTTTTCGCTAGCTTTGGCAGCCCTCTCTTTCCACTCATTGATTTGTTCATTTGATAGAAGACTCCTCCACCAGTCTAGAAAGAGTGGGGACGTGCTAATCATACCAAAACTAGGGACCTCGTGCCTCATTTTCTGCGAAACAAAAGGGTTAGACCTTACCCCCACCGGACTCGACTATTTTACATCAGTAATTAGCATTAAGCATTTAGTTCTCCAAATAAATACACAGATCATGACAATGTCCTTTGTGTTTTAGGAAAACCCAGTGGAATTTGTACAATGTTGTATTAAAGATTCATTATGCAGACAACATAACTGACTCGACTAGTTTTGACCATAATGCATGCACAATTTTAGACTGGTAACCTTGAGCGGACAACTCAAGGGGGAAAGGCGCGGAACCGTCGACTACACCGTTGATCAATTGGTATTACCATAAATATGCCTTTGCCGGATTTAGGGGGCGATAATATCAGAAGGACGCAGCCACACATCGTTGCTATGGTATTTTGTTTGGCACGAGTGGAATATTTTGTTGAAAACATGCATATGCTACAATTAAACAAGTTGTCACATATTTGCACGTTCATAAAATAATAATTACAATAATTTAAAACAGTAATATAGGGATGCAGTAAAGGAAAGCAGTAAAAGAAATAACGGATAGAAACAAAAAAACAAGTTAGTTTCATAGTAAAAGAGAGAATTAAATGCTTAAAGGGATTAGACAAATAAAGACACATAAGAAATGTAAAGTCCAAGTAATTGCTTGAAATGGCAAAATCTTAAAAGATATCCCCAGCAGAGTCGCCATGCTGTCGCGCCCCCTTTTTCTTGCGAAATCGGGTTTATGAAATTTGGGAGGATAACCCATTCCCTTTTGGGAATTGGGTCTTGGAATTGAAGAGTCGCCACCAAATGATATAAGTGCATTAGGACACTAAGAATGGTTTAAGTTGGATAACCAGAGATTGGGTAAGGGCTAAAAATTATCCCAAAAGGGAAGGTGTTAGGCACCCCTCAGGATCCACTAGCGTGGTTCCCGGCCAAACTATTGTTGTGATTTAAGGTGCAAATAACACATAAGCAAGTAGGAATTCAAATAAGAGGGTATTTTTCACATAAAGGTTAGAAATAAACAAAGTCGGAAAGAATTTAAGTGAGTTGATTTTCTTAGAAGAAACGTTTTTAAAAGATTTAAAAGAAATAAAGAACAAAGGAAAGGGGGTCCTAGGTTTATTAATAATATGGATCACCCCACACAACATCCGGTAATCACTCCTCAGTGAGGGGCTACACGTGATGTTATCGCGTGGTCATCATATCCACATCTACCCTTTTCCACCCCGTTAAGGCATTAAAGCGCAAAATGGTCTCGTTTACTTATTGCATGCTATTACCCGCCCCAATACTATCAATCACGGAGGCACTTGGGACTACTAATCCTAAAGGGAGGAGATGTTGGGCTTATTTGTGGTTTCAAAAAGGGTAAACATACTAAGGCGACTAACAAAACACATATAGCAAGTTTGGAGAAGCACATAGACAAATAAAAAGGCTCAGACAAACCTCCTTTAAACCAAAGAAAGCACATTGTTTAGCATGTATTGCACATACTGTTTAGGGTCTGACTAAAACTTAAAAGTTGAAGCAGACTAATTTATTATATATTTCAGATAAGAAACCCGAATCAGGCCTGCCTACTGGTTGTAGTTAATAAAATCTAATTCAGTTTATAATTTTATCCTATGGCTTGCCTAAGTGTTAAACGAAAACCTATAAGAATGATATCTACTAATTTTAGAAGTAAATTGATTACAGACTGATTTTAAAAAAAGTTGCCAGTTAAAAGCGAGTTTAGAAGAGCACAAGTTCTGCCATTGGTAATATATTATTACTGCTAGTTTTAGAGTTATAAATGAGTGAGGTGATTTAGATTCGATTAAAGCTCCTATAGGCATGCTTTCAATGCATTTGTCAACTTTAAAACACTGTTATAGACATAGAGAAATGCAGAAGTCCTACAGCATAACATCTAGGTATTGCATTTTATTACGAACGTGACATCTGATTGCATTTGGTTATTAAGACCTATAAACATGTTTGCCTAGTGAGAAGTGGATATGCAAGAATCAGAAAGTACCTATAGGCATATTTTCTACATGCATGTGCATCCTATAGACATGGTATATATGTATGAGAATGCAAAAATCCTATAGACATGGATGACCCAAAATATCATCTTTAAATTAAATAATCATCTCAATGTTTTAAGACATTGAAAAGTGCCATCAATAATTTCTCGACTTGAGTGCACAGTCTGTACAATTTTATGCAAGGTTTTTGTATGAAAAATTGATTAAATTATGAATTAGAGCTTAAAACTCAACTGAGTTGACTTCGGTCAATATTTTGAGCAAATGAACCCGGATCAAAGTTTTGACCATTCCGGTAATTCCGTATCATGATTGGACTTAGGAGCATGCTCGGATTTGGATTTGGAAGTCCGAAGAATAATTCGGTGCATTTTGGCGAAAGTTGGAAAATAAAAGGTTTTTGGAAAAGTTTGACCGAGAGTTGACTTTTTGATATCGGGGTTGGAATTTTTTGAAAATTGGAGCAGCTCCATTATGTCATTTATGACTTGTGTGCAAAATTTAAAGTCATTCCGGATTGATTTGATACGTTTCGACGCAAAATATAGAAGTTAGAAGAATTGAAAACTCATAATTCGATTCATGACGCGATTCGAAATTTTAATGTTGTTAGCGTTGTTTAAATCCTCGAATAAGTTTGTATTGTATTCTGGGACATGTTGGCATATTTGGTTAGAGTCCCGAGGGGTATTATTGAAATATTATTGTTCCCTAGCCGGGATATTATTGAAATATTATTGTTTCCTTGTCGGAATATTATTGAAATATTATTGTTCCCTTGCCGGGATATTATTGTTTTGATATTATTGTTCCCTTGCTGGGATTCTTTGTGATTTTTGTAGCTTTGAAACGGGAGCGGGTGGTACGCCTACCACAAGATAATTGAAATGGGAGCGGGTGGTACGCCTACCACAAGATAATTGAAATGGGAGAGGGTGGTATGCCTACCACAATATAATTAAAATGGGAGCGGGTGGTACACCTACCACGAGATATAATGAAATGGGAGCAGGTGGTACGCCTACCATGAGATATAATGAAATGGGAGTGGATGGTACGCCTACAACGAGATATAATGAAATGGGAGTGGATGGTATGCCTACCATGACATATAATGAAATGGGAGCGGGTGGTACGCTTACCACAAGATACATGAAATGGGAGCGGGTGGCACGCCTGCCACAAGATACAGGAAATGGGATCGCGTTGCACACCTGCAACAAGAGGTGAAAAGAAAGTGAAATGTGCCTTTGTTTTCCTTATTCTTGTTAGTGGTTGGATTTGATTTCCTTTATAATTCTCTTGATATTTTTTTTTTTTACCTTTTATTCTCCGAAGCATGTTATCTCTCTCCCATTTTTACTTTTTACTAACAATTAAGTGTATTAACTGTTAAATCCCTTTAATGTTGTGATCCTTTATGTTGGAATCCATAGTGTTTACAATGCCTCGTCTTATGTTTTTCTATATATGTTCAATACTCAAAATTTCAACAATTGTTACATTTTTAATTCAATTGATTTCTCAACTAAACTTTCCTTAATCCGTTTGAGGTTGTAGTTTACTTAAAAAGGAATTTCTACTATGCTTTGATTTATTGATTTCTCGTATTAAAGGTAATGATTTATTTGATATTGTACTTTAATTGAAAATGGTATTTTCTTTATCAAATGATTTCAAAAACAATAACTCCTTCTTTTCTTGTTCATTTCCTAATTGGGTTGGAAGTTGCACTCGACTTTATATTACGTGAATGAGGCTCCTTGAAAATTATTAATTGTATTGGGTTATGGAACCTATGAACTGATTAACATGCGAATATTGTTATGCAATGTGAGACAGAAATATGTGGGCACAAGGTGCCGAGGAAAATATTATAGTTTTATTTAATGGCACGTGAGTTGTCTGTGTGGCATCACAAGGTGACCTTTACTCGAAAGAATTATATTCGAAAGATGCTTATTTAAAAGATATTTATTTGAAGGAAATATATTCGAAATATATTTATTGAAAAGCATATTATCTTAGAGATAATTAATTGAAGGATTTATAAGCGAAAAATTTATATTTGAAGGACTTCATTAATTGATTGCACTTGTATTTATTATTTGTTGAGAAATAATTATGTTGTTCTTGTTGCCTGTTATTTATATCACTAGTTGATCATTGTTGCCATCATTGTTATCTGCTTCCTGTTATTTTGTATGCTATCTTGCACAGGTTTATTTGGTAGTCTGGTCCTAGCCTCATCACTACTTTGCCGAGGTTAGGCTAGGCACTTACCAGCACATGGGGTCGGTTGTGCTGATACTACACTTCTATATATTTTTCTGTACAGATCCAGGTATTTGGTCGATAGTAGCTATTCGTTGCGGTGAAGTCCCAAGGTAAACCTATTGCAGTATCCGCAGGCTTTGAAGTCACCTTCTTATTTTATATTCTCACTACTGTACTTATTTCCTTACGGCTGTATTTAAAAATGGTAGAGAAAAACTCTATAGAGCTTATGACTTGTACTACCAAGTTTTGGGAAGATGTTCATTGTTAAGAATTCCATTTCAGAAGAATTTTAGATGTTATTATTCATGGTTATTATTCCGCAATTATTAGGCTTACCTAGTCCTTAAGACTAGGTGCCATCACGAAACTCAACAGAGGGGAAAGTGGGTCGTGACAAGTTGGTATCAGAGCCTTACGTTCGTAGGTGTTACAAGTGAATGGCGAGTTTAGTAGAGTCTTGCAGATCGGTACGGAGACGTCTGTACTTATCTTCGAGAGGCTATAGAACTATTAGGATAACATCACTCTTTCATTCCTTATCGTGAGGCGTTTATTAACTTGAATTATATAACTTATGTTGCTTTACATCCACTCGTGTATTAAATTGCGCACTCGGTAATAGCTATGTGCTAATGGTCAGTGGTACCGCAAAGTGATTATAAGGGAGCCAGGATTGCTCAATCATTCTTACCATGTGTTGCCAAGATTGAAGATGCGAAAGTATTGAGAGATCACCCAGTGAATCATGTAGGGGTGCAATGGGCCTTGGCGTCTGGTTGACTTATATGAGCTGTGAAGGTTAACATTGTGGATTATCGGATGTTGTGACCTATGTCGTCATGCCAAGTGAGGGGAGTCCACTATGAACGATCAAATTGCGGGGTCATGTGTTATGTCAATTTTGGCCTGAGATGTATTTATGTGGTATTGAATGGTTTTCCAAAACTTGTATATGATTAAGAGCTAAGATTTGAATGGGATTATGATGAGACTTGAGATATTCCCGCGTCCTTAATAATTCTACATTTCAGTATCAGCGGGGTCATGGAAATATATTCAGTATACTCGTAGTGCTTAAGTTAATCACAACACTCGCGTGGGGAAGTCATCTTTTAATGTACTAGTGGCATGGGATTCCTACAATGGTTATCCTAGTTATCCGGCACACACTCAGTAAGAGAAGTTGGATCGCAGATTGGTTGTTATGAATATGGTGATACTAGGAACATCATGAGAAAATTGTCCAAGACATGGGAGAAATCTGTTCCATCAGAGCATACGTGCCACGTACTCTATTATAGTTACTACTCTACATATACTACCAACTGGGGGTGGAGGAAAAGCGGGTAGATGGTGCCTAATAGCTGGAGGCCCGACCCATTGATATATTTGCTATGGTATAGCTGAGGTCGCTACACCAGATGGTGTCGTTACAAGTACGATCTCAAGTTATTACAAAGTAACAATTTCCGCAACTTGATTCGGTTCTGAGTATCGAGACAAGTCGTCCTAATATGCTCCAATCATGAGTGAGCTTCATAATCTTAAATTAACTTATGTGAATACTCTTGTTGGGATATTATATAGAGATAACTATGTCTATCATTATGTGTTAGTCACTAAAAATAGTTCTGATGTGGGTTTTGATGTGATTTCAGGAAAATTGATTTAAATTGCGAATTTTATTCCCTATCGGTGTGAGGGTTCATTATATGATGTGAAATATTTAAACTAGCTACAAGCTGTGGTAGGCGAGGTCCTTGTGGTGAAAAATTTATGTGTTTAAAATTCTCCCTTGTGAAATTAAAAATTTGTACTGCGGTACTTATAGAGATTCATGCCTATGAGGCTTATTTTAAAATTCTCATATGAATATCTCTTGGCATAATTTGCTAATTTGTATTTTAACTATTGAGTTTATCCTACAAGGTGAGTGCACGGGTGGCGTTAATTGTGAATCGTTAATTTGGGTAAGTAATTATGAGGTCTTCATGCTACGTTGTTAGAAAAGCGAAAGCTTGAAACAAGAATTTATTAACATGAAGTTAATTGGCAACTTTGTAATCGATTATGTACCACTATTAAAACCAGAGATGTGGTTAAGATCATACATATGATGTGTTTCATGTCGAAATATCTTTATGATAGTGTCACGCTTGTGATGCGGAGATTGGTGTTATTGATAAATACATTATGGTGATTTGTTGAGTTGTGGATGTGTTATTAGGAGTTGTTTTGGTGTTACTCTGGCAGGTGGATAGGCCCAATTTACAAGTGAGACTGCCGAAATTTCTGAAAAATTTGGAAGTTAGAAAAAATTTGGGATATTGAGATGTGCAAAGAAAAAGATAAGTTGCATTATGTTTTTGGAAAGGGGCTCTTCTTCTCATTTAAGGACGAATGACCCTAAGTGGGAGGGGGATATAATATCCTATATTTGACGGGTGCATAGGTACAAGTAGCTATAGCCAGTCGAGACTAATATCATGTGTTGACGTGAAAATCGGACCTTTCTAGAAATGATTTGAGTGTAAGAATTTTGGTCTTAAAGTTTACAAATATGGATAAAGGAAATGATCTCAATTCAAATGGTGTTGTCAGACTTATATCGAATACGATAATATGGGATCAACCGCGAGTATACGTGTAAAAGTAAAATCATTGTAATGGCCCGACCCGTCGTTACGGGAGTTACTGCCCCGTTTTCCCCGTTTTATGCTTATATATGTTTCATTATATGTGTTTGAAGAATTTGAAGTAATTCGGATAGATTTTGGTTAGAAATGAGACAATAAGTCTCTTTATGAGAAGGTTCGTTTGGAAAAGTCAAACGAATGTTGACTTATGAGTTAGAAGGCTCGGAATGTATTTTCGATGACTCGACTGGTTTCGGGGGATGATTTGTCACTTAGGATTGCAATCAGAATTGAATTTGGAGGTCCAGTGTAGAATTAGGCTTGAATTGGCTAAGGTTGGATTTTGGCGAATTCCGGTTGACAGGTGAGATTTTGATCTGAGGGTCGGAATGTAATTCTGGGAGTTGCAATAGCTTCGTTAGGTGATTTTGGATATGTCTGCAAATTTTCAGGTCATTCGGACGTTGTTTGGTCGGATTTTTGATTGAATGCGCATTTCGGAAGTTTTAGTTTAACTTAGGCTTGAATCCGTGGTAATTCGATGATTTTGGTGTTTATGATAGTGTTTTTATGTTACGAGCAAGTTTGAATGAAGTAATAGAACATATCTGTGCATTTGGTTGAGGTCCCGAGGGCCTCGAGGTGATTTTGGATGGGTAAACGGGAATTTTTGAAGTTTGCAGTAGGTCTGTTATTTGATGCTCCAGGTATTTCTGCATCAGCAAAAAAAGGACTGCAGGAGCAGTTCCGCAGATGCGGCTGATTGATCGCAAAAGCGGTCCTGGAGAGGGGCTGGCATATTCCGCAAAAGCGGAAAAATAACCGCAGGAGTGGAAGTTGGAAAATCGCAGAAGCGGATGCATGGTCGCAAAAGCAATTTTTGGGAGGTTTAATAATAACCGCAAAAGCGGTCAAAAGACCGCAGAAGCGGTCCCGCATAAGCGGTGGCTGGACCGCAGAAGCGAAAAATGCTGAGGGTTTAATGAACAGTGTTATCGAAATTTCAGAAATTAGAAAAACATTTTGGGACTTCGGGAATAGGCGATTTTGGATGATTTGGAGAGATTTCGAAGGTGATTCCATCAGATATGAATTTGTAGCCTCGAATAGTGTTGTTATGGTATAAAAACAAGGATTAAACACTGAAAATTCAAGGAATTAAAGGGTAAAAATGGAGGTTAGGGCTTGAAGCCTAAGAGAGTCTAAATTGACGATTTGAGGGGTCAAATGGACATCGATTCTTGTGTATTTTATATGTACGGACTCGTGGTGAGACGAGGATTCCGAAGATATGAATTTCGTAATTTTTCGAGAAGTGGGCCCGGGGCTCGGGTTTTACCAACTTCGTGAATTTTAATACTTTTCCAGTATTTTTGATTAGGTTATGTTTCTTTAACTCATATTTATGTATTCGTTGTAATTTTGACTAGATTCGATGTGCGAGGAGGTCGATACAAAAGGAAAAGGCATTGCGGACCATTCTACGGCCGGTTAGAGGTGAGTAGTTGGTGTATATGATGGCCTGAGGGTTTGAAACCCCGGCTTATCACATTGCGACGCTATTGTAGGGCGTGACTCGCACCCCATGGAAGGTGCGGGATTGGTTATCACTGGGGATTGTGACTTGGTCCATCCCGAACAAGAATGTTTTTATATTGGCGACTGATACGCACCCTGTATTGAATAAATCTGGGCTTATTTCCGNTGTTTAATAACTGTTATGAAATGCTAAGTTACTTTTCCGGAAGTTAAATATCTAAAGTATATTCTTCTTAAATAAATTGGAAATTGGGAAATTAATTGAATCTGTTACGTGAATCATATGCATATTGTGGACTGAGTATGGATCGGGCTGCAGGCCGCAGCGAATGTTATGATTATATTGCGCTTGGGCTGAAGGAGACCCTCCGGAGTCTGTACATACCCCCAGTGAGTGCCGTCGACGTTAAATGGATCGGGTTGTATGCCACAGCGTGTTCATGTGCATTGCATTGCATCCTTACATTTTACTTGACTGTTATATTTGAAGTTGTTTTGTTGTTGGTTCGTAGTAAGGTGTCGGACTGTTAGTTTTAGCTTTGCTTTGTGGCATTTCATGGATTTCTTATCTTCAGACATTTTATATGCTTATTACTCACTGAGTTGGTAATACTCACCCCTACTCCCTGCACCTTGTGTGCAGATTCAGGTGCACCGGAGGTTTAGCTGAGCAGTCGTTGTCTCCAGAGCTTATCAGAGTTGTTGAGGTAGCTTCTTGACATTCGCAGGACCTGACTACTCTTCCTATTTGAGTTTTATTTATATATATACATTTCCAGACTTGAGTATTTTCGTTCAGATATTGTTATTCAGTTTGTTTTAGAGGCTCTAGACTCGCGACCCCAGATCTTTTGGGAGTATTTTTATCAGACTTCGTATTTCTCAGTATTATTCATCTATAAATATTGGATTATTATTCTAAAACTATTATATTCTCCTTAAACTGTCGGTTTTGAAATTTATTGTTGAATTGGGTGCGACTGTTGGTCAGGCTTGCCTAGCTTTAGGGTTGGGTGCCATCACGATCGGGTTTGGGTCGTGACAAGTTGGTATCAGAGCCTAGGTTACTAGGCCTCGCGAGTCATGGGCCGGTTTAGTAGAGTCTCGTGGATCGGTACGTAGACGTCTGTATCTATCCTCGGGAGGCTGCAGAACCTTTAGGAAATATTTCACTTTCTTGAAATTCATATCGTGCGGCTTGTTATTATGAAAACTAAATTCTCGTATTTTATTCTCTCGCAGATGGCGAGAACCCATGCTAACGGACGTGGCGGACGACCACCGGTGCCACCTAGAAGTCATGGTCGTGGTAGAGGAAGGGCAGCAGGGACAACACCTGCTGACCCACCAGTTGATCAGGCTCAAGGTCAGATTCCAGCACCAGTTGACCAGGCTCAGGGTCAAATTCCAACTGTAGATGCTCCAGCAGCACCTTTTCAGGCACCGGCAGTGCCCATCGTGATTCCTGGTCTCCAGGAGGCTTTGGCTCAGATCTTGTCCGTCAGCACTGGCCTGGCTCAGGCGGTTTCAGCCACTACAGCGGCGGCTAATTCTCAGACCGGGGGTGGTCATCAGACCCCCGATGCTCGCGCACCCGAGCAGGTTGTTCAGGGCTTATAGACACC